>VXBL01001724.1:2325224-2424122 GCA_013400195.1 Aramus guarauna
GGGGGTGTGTCAAGATATTGGAACAGTGTGGCCCTTGTTTTGGTATCTGTGCTAGCAAAAATAAACCTCCACTGAACCACCCTCCATTGTTTCTAATCCCATTAGAAAAAGAGCTCAAAAACCCTCCCGAGCGCCCCTCTGTCCATCTGTCCACAACTACCATAGAATCAAAAACCTTCCAGCTTTCTCAAGAAGCCACACTGACTATGGGCAAAATAAAGCTTGTTTATGATGACATGATGAAACTCAGTGCAAGGAGAACTGATCTGAGGTCTCTCAATTCTTCTGCTCTCTTGATCGCACCGTCAGGATCAGTCTTTGGTTTCACGAGGAAGCTGTCGCTAGCTCTTTTTAAAAATACCAGGACAAAATACAGCAAGGTTACCTACTAAAGGGCAGCTGGTACCAGCATGGCAGCAACATGCTAAAGGGAAACCCCAGATGTCAGTAACAGACACACTAGGAAGCAGAATTTCAGAGGCTACGTAGGATCCCAGCAAAGCCAGTTGGACCCACTCAGTTTATCATTTTGGTTTTATCTTCAAACGACTAAACCGGATTGGGCATGGATTGTGTTTGCTGGATTTTAACATCAAGTTGCAGAGCACACACAGCTAGGAGGCTAGCAGAAAACTTTCACATTGTTGTTTCTCAGGCCCAAAACCAGGGCTCTGGGCATGAGCACTAATTAAAGAAAACATCTTTCATCTTCCTGAAGAAATTTGTAAGCACTGTAACTGCCTCAGGCTTGGTAAGTTAGATGATCACAGCACCATGCAACGATATTTTCACATGCCTCTCCATTCTCTCGCTTTTCTGCGATAATGAAACCAGTGGGAATTCAGGTAGGAATGCACCCACAAATCAAGTCCTGACATTTCTTCTTCTGGCTGGTGACAAATAGCCTCACAAAAAGAAGAGGCAGTATCTGTCAAGAAAACCTAGCCAGGTTTTCTTTTTATAAGGTTATTTGTCACTCTTCAGTGCATTCAAGGAATTTATTAGTAAGCTCAAGTTATTTGATAGAAATTGCTAATTCAGTTGATCCAAGCATATTCCACTACCAGCATGCAGCACTTGCAGATGCAAACCTGAGAGCGTAAGAAGTCTTTTTTTTTCCCCCCTCCCTTTTAAACAGACCCAATCATTTTCCTTTTAAACTGCGGCTCCTTATTCTTTTGGTGGTTTCAGCAGGCAGGAGCCCGTGGAGCACAGCTCCTTCTGCTGAAGACCAGTCCTTCTGTGAGGCAGCCACGTGCTGCCCTGCTGGCTGCTAAAAGCACGCTATGAGAAAGGCCAAAGCTTACCATGTAAGAAGTCTGGGAAATTTGTCTGAGGGTGGTGTTTCCTGCCTCTAATTTGCAGTTTTGCAAGGCTGGGAAACCAGTGGGTTAGAGCCTCTGCTCCAGCCAGCAAGGAAGATGACAGGATCATGGGTGGTAAAAGCTTTTCTTATTGAAACAGGTTTTTCTACTAAGGATAGCTGTCTCTGCCACTCGAGGCTCTCCCTACACTGAGTTGCTTCCGTACCGTCTCATATACAGTTTGTCATTGGTCTCAGTACTACCACCCAGATGTAATGGCTGCGGTGAAGAACCCTGTGGAAGCAGGTGGGAAAGGAAGGTGGTTGCCTGTGTTGAAAACATACTGATGCCCTACATCTCTTCCAGGGGAAAAAAAAAAAATAGAATAAATGCATTTTAAAGCAAGAGAATATGTCCTCTGAGATAAAATGGATGATTGTACTTTCAGAGATTGATGAAACTTGTAAAGAGAGAAAGCTCAGTGTATGAGACAGGTGCCATAAATAAAGGGACAGATAAAAGTTTACTCTGACAGTAGAGCAGTACAGAAAGGAATACAATTCCGTAGCTCCACAGTCCACAGCTCCTCGGGGAATCACTCACCAGAGGGTGACCAAGAAAAGCAAGTTTGCTGTCGGCAGGCTAAGGTCAGAATAAAAGGTCTGCACCTCTAATAGAAAATGCTTAGGTGTCTGCAAATCAAAAAAAAAAGTTCAAGTGGCAACTGCAGATAGCCTAGCTCCAGGTCTGCTCTGCGTGGGCCTGCCACAAACAGCGAGATTTAGTGTCAAGAAATTTGTGTTTACCGGTATCTTGCGAGGCATTCATGCAAAGTGAAGGGCAGACAGAGCCTGGAGGAGGAAGTCCGGAAAAATCACAGCTCTGTCTAGGGGATGGAGCAGGTGCCAGTCAAATTCAATAGCTTGGTCTCAACTTACAGAACCCCAGCCTGGTTTGGGTGGGCAGGGACCTCCCAGCCCACCCAGTCCCACCCCTGNCTCCTGGGGACCCCTGAGTTGGGCACAGTACTCCAGGTAGGTCTCATGAGAGTGGAGTAGAGGCAAGTTACTTCAGCCACAGTAACTTGATCAATATTTGGACAAAACTCAAGAAGCTAGCAGGAAGGAGCCCATATAATACTTCTGAGGAGATGTGCAAGGACCTAACAAGGCACTTTTAGAGCACTACCAAGGACGTGCCAGGCTGAGGCCAAGACTGTGCATGTGAAAGTACAGAATAAAATGCTAACCAACAAACCTTAAAGAAGAGAGGGGAAGAGGAAAAAAAATGCGGGCATCCCTGCTTTGTCAGGGCTTGCTGTCAGAAAAACCCATCCCACAGGACAAGGGCTTTTTTCAGAGAGTAAGGAAGAGCAGGTGGCTGCAGAGTGGACAAGCCCAGAACAGGAAGCATTCCCTTTTGGTCAGTGTCACTCTCCTCCTCGACTAAATGACATAAAAGAGGAAGAGTCCAACTTAAATTAAGAGGCAGAAGCTGACCCAGATGCTGAAAAGAGTAATCAAGGGGGTTATTTCTAAGAATATCCTTTTGAATGCACTTCTCAAGCTTATCTTTTTGCACTGTGACTGCATTGTTACAATTCTATCTTTTAAGCAGCCTTTATTTTACAAAAATGAGCAATAAAGCCAACTTGGAGCACCATGATATACAGCAAGGGCTTCGTTCAGAGCAACCCTACCTTCATTCCTTGTTCTTTGAAGAGAAGTGGAAAATGAAAATGCTCAACTTTCAAGTAGATTTCACTTGATGGATATATCAATGTGTTGATCAAACAGGCTAAGTTTTTTCTTTTAATAAAAGCTGTTTTAACTCAGCACCTCATTAGTGATTCCTCGATTTATCTTCTTCATTTTCAACACACATTCTTACTGCTGGTGGTAGTGACGACTGAGTCCAAAAGACTCAAACAGAAGACATAAGGAAGTAATTTTCAAAGTAAAATCAAAGCAATCTAAACAGTTGAATGATTGTATCTGATAATAACACCCCCAAAAAAAGACATCTGAAACATACTATGCAAGCTGCAGTGGCTCCTTGCTAGAGATGGCATGAACTTCTCTGCACAGAGTACTTACTGTGTACTCAGAAACTCATCGGGTTTTCACAGACACATCTCTGATCTCACACTGCTCTGTCTTTATACAATCCATCACTCGTGCATTTCTGCAGACCATCAAGGCTATGAAGACACTGCCACCGCAATGCACTTCCAACAAGGCTAAAAGGGAATTCCACAATAATGAGCTCATACAACCGCTTTGTGCTTTACGACACCATAACGTACTGTTCCAGAAACAAGATGATGCTTTGATGGGCCTTTAAATTTAAAATACTCGTCTTCGAAGACTTTTAAGTACCAATCTGCCACACTGTGCTTAAAATCAGTACTAACAATGGAGACGTGTGCCTTAAAGCAACAGGTAGATGCAGTAAGCCAAAAGCAAGGTTTTTTTTTTTTATTGGGACTGAGAAATTAGCCACCACTGCATCACTCCTGTGTTTTAGGAGGAACAGCAGCTGTGTCAGTGATGTCTAGCACTCTGAACAGGAATGGGTACTCCAACCTCAAAACATGTAATGGAGTAGAGGGAAAAGAAAATTAAAAGTCTTCAAATTACCTGAAAATTACTCATTCTCTCTCCGACTGGAGTAATTCCTCACCAACTTCTTTTGTTACTGTAGAGCAAACACTGTCTTCTTCAGAAGTAATACTTATGACCCAGACGTCCTTATAACCACAAGCCTTAAAACCAACAGATTCAACCAAAGCTGAGAGGAGCAACATCTTTCAGCTGTTGGGTTTTTATTTTCCTATACAACTAAAGCCAGTGATGTATCAAGCATTTTAACCTGACTACATCAAACACAATGTTTTAAGTGAAGTTCGGTATGTCTTAATGACCTTTTGATTTCAAGCAGGCCACATTAGAAAGACCAGCCTTACTCAAAATACAGATGGGCTTCACACCAACAACAAGGTCATGGACTAAAGAGAAACTACCAGTTCAGAAGAAAAAGAAATAAAATTATGCTTTCTGCACTAGAGTCTAGGAAATGGAGTCAGAAAATAAACTCTTCACTTCAAAACCGAATTTTACTGTCACTGACAACAGAATAATACGTCCACTTTCCAGCAGCCACGCCAACCAGTTTTCAAAAAGCTGATGCTAGCTCCCTTCCTGAAATGTGTTCATTTGTTCAGTGTTTTGAAAATTCAAAACATCATATAGAAATTAGCTGCTTATTTATGACTCAGGCTCCTGATTAGCACTGCTGTCTGCTCAACTGAAGAGTTTTACCTCTATTCTGAAAGTCCTCTTCCAGTAAGCAATATCTCTACCAGTCGTTGTCAGCCTGTATTTAGGAACCACTGTGTTTCTGTATATCATTCAAATATTGATAATACTCAAGTCTTATTTTCATTGCCCTGTTTGTTCACAGAGAATAAACCACTGTTTCCAGGGTTACAGGCAGAACAACACAGGAGCAATACCTGGTCACTTGTACCACAAGGTTGCTTTGCTCCTGCTTCTGAGAGCCCTTCCTCCACATTTTGAAGTAAAAGCTCTCACTGCGTTTTCCTCGGGCAGGCTCAGTGTTTTTCCATTTTTATCTTCGGGTCATCCTGTTTCTTTCATGCCTTTCACAGTTCCTAGCTCTAATTTAATATGGAACCAGTCCCCAGCAAAACCCTTTAACCATGACTCTCAAGACCTTTTTTGGACTCTATTGTTCCAGGTTCCACTGCAGACAGCCCCCAGCCCATCCCAACACCATTCGGTGCTACCACCGCCAACTTCAACCAAGTCTCATCCCAGCTGAAGTCTAGCAGTAGATACAGAGCTTCGCCCCTGTCTTGTGCTTCATGTCGTCGATTTGGTGCCAACCACTGTCAAACCTCCAAGGTAGCTGGGGAAAACCCTTTCATTTCAGCACACAGCTCTTCCACTATTGGTGTCAGGATTTATCCATCATCTGTGTAATAGCTCTTTGGGAAAATAAGACATTTAGATCAACAAGAACTGAAAATTGAAACATTGTCCTGCAGGGAGCCCTAATGAAAGCAGATCCACAGCACTCCAGCATGACTCATGTACTCTGTAGCTAGACCTAACGCCAGATTTAATGGCCACTGAGTATACCCAGACTTACACTGGGCCATGGGCCAGATGTGGCAGAGAAGTTAGAGAAAAAAAAGCAAGAGTAATGGAAACAAAACTTATTAATCATCTCTCTTCCATATCCTAAACTTCACTCAAGACCATGTAGAAAGTTTCTCGCTCTTTTCACAAGGGCTGTCAAATCCTCACATCAATAAGCCATTTGTATCTTTAGTATCTAAGTGTCTAATTTGGTATTACAACATTTTCATTTAGCACCATATATACTACAGGTGTTGCATTCAATAAGTTTACAACTTAGGCAAAAAAAAGTTACTGATAAAGAGGTGAATTTCCTTTAGGACATATAGAATAAGTTGTCAAAGCACTCCTCATTAAACATATGCATTCCATATGCACAGGATTTTATAGTATGCACAACTCCCACTCACTGCTTTGAACTTAAATTGGGCTTGAACCAGACTCTCTCATCTAAAACCTTTGATTTTTGCAAGGCTCAGAACAAGAACATTCAGATTCAAACCCAAATCCCTAAGGTTAAGTCGTCCCTCCAAGTTTTGACTGGATGCAAGAACAAGATTAGAGGTTTTCCAGTCCCAGAGCCGCCTACCTTCTCAGCTTCTCAACTTAAAAACAACAAAACAACACAACACCCCATCACAGTATATAATTAAGGCAGCAGCAACGGAAGACACTATGGGCACACGGCATGCACAAATCCCTCTCTGCTAAACCCACTCCTTTACAAGGATGCTATAGAGCAAAGAGAAAACTCAAAACTTGGAATGATCGGACAAAAATGGAGAGATCACATCTAGAAGGTACTACTTGATTCCTGCCCTGTGCTCCCTGGTACAGCAACAAACACACCACGTTACAGCATATAAAGCCTGTGCTCTTCCTAGCAGTGTTTTACCTGAATGACTCATCTCTACAAATTATAAAGGAGCTAATTGCTCCAAAAGTATTCTGCAGCATGTAATAACAGTAGGTAAGTATGCGAAAAATTACCCATTGTTTTAAAGCAACCATTTCGCACTCTTAAATTGGAAGAAATCCAAAATCCCCGGTGTTGCTTGCAGCAAGGTCTCTTCAGCTGAGCCACGACAGCTGGCACGTTACATGCTTTGATACAGCACAAGATCCTCTTCGCCTGAATGTGTGGGGCTTAAAAGGAGACGACACAGACCTTGAGGTATTTTGGGGGGACAAGGAGGTGTCAAGCGTCCCCTTTACTGGCTGCTGTATGACAAGAGCTGAGGAGCCATTGCAGAAGAGGGCAACAGGGAAGGTGCAGACAAAGTTGATTTGAAAAGCAATTTAAAAATCTTTACAATTTTCAATTCTCACCTACTATGCCAGTTATCTCGCATATTCTATTGTAAGGTTAATTGCCTGCCAAATGGCCACTGTGAAGACTTCAGGAGCAGAAATAATTTACCTAGAAACTGATGTTCGTGTTCTTCAGCTGGCACCAGGGTCTTTTGCATTTATAAAAAGCAATCTTAAAACACAATAGCTACCCTTCAGCTTCAAGAAAATAAACATGTCAATCCTCGCCACTAAGCCAAGCCAAGTTTTTCAAGAACCTAAGCAAGCAAAGACCTCATGCTCTGAGGTAGGCACAGGGTTTGGCGGGACACTGACTTCAGCTTTCCAAAGGAAAGCTTGTCCCACCATCTGCCAGAGAGTGCAGGGAAGGACGGCAAGAGCCAGCCAGAGATTTGTGCAGCTGAATCCAAAGGCTGGTGAAGCCTGAGGAAAACACCAATCAATTGTTAAAGTGAAATCGGAAATGAAAAAGTTACACTAAGCCAACAAAAATGCCAGTGCTTGTGTTCCCCTCCTTGCTTCACTGGAAGGCTGCTTTGATTTTGGTTCTTGAGTTCCTCCAGTCATTCTTCCTCCTGAAGGTGTCCCCCAAATCGCATAACTGCTACTTAAACTTGTACTAAGGCCACTTTACCAAGGACAGAGGCTGAATGAAATGGCAACTCTCTATACGAGAGTCCCCACGTGACTAATCCTGCCCCGTGCCTCTGGTTTGCCAGGGAAGGTGCAGACACATCCCGCTACCAGAAGGCTGCGGGGTCTTCCTGTATTTGGGACAACCACAGGGCTGGGGACATCTGAAGAGCAAGGGGCTCAACTTCAGAGTATCATTGCTCTGAGATGGCATCATCTTTGCTGCTCCATCCTCCTCCGTCCCACTCAGCTGACAAACTCATGAGCACATAGCTACAGCCAAGAATTTTATGACCCTCAAGTGAGGTAATAGGAAATTTGGGGAGAACTAATAGAAAGAGAATACACATTCAGTAATGCAGGACAGCAGGCTAACAAATATCAGAGAAATTTTTTTAATTAATGATAATACAGGTATTAGATCTTCATCAACCAACAAACCCCAGAAAGCATTATTTGCTTTTTAAAGCAGAAAACGTACAAGAAATGCTTGAAAAGGAGCTATGAGTAAAGGTTTTCCAAAACCACTTGCTACTCTTCCTTTTAATAACAGAATATGATTTGACTGACAAAAAATAATGAAGGTACTGTCAAGGACGCTACTTAAGTTGATTGATCATCTGTTTAAAGGCAATCCACCCCCTGCTGCCAAGCAGAAAGCTCAGACGTAAAAAAAGTAGCAGTTAGAAAGCCCAAAGTCTCAGTGACTGCCTTCATTAATACTCAGAGTAAGCACCATCCTCAATAGATTTTGTTGGATCTCTCAATGAGAAAAGCCAGATAAAAAAAAAAAAAAAAAAACACACCTTTCTTGGTATACACCCCCCACACGATCCACCTCCTCTGGGACCTCTTCTAGAGTATTTCTTCTCCCAGGCGGATCTGAGCAAGCCTCTTCTCCAGGGAGAGAAAAAAGGTGGTGACAAGAAAAGCCAACAGTACTGAAAAGTTGGACTTTACCAGGTTTCCATTACACCAAACTCTTTAGCCAGCAGCATCTTCTCCCGAGTCGCAGCATGAAGAGAAACATCATTTTTCGTCTCTGTCACACTTGCAGGTCTGGTACATACAAATTCTCTGTGCTGTAATCAATCTGACCTGCAGTACATTTTCTGCTACTGCCACGCCATCCTCCTTCCTTGTCACTTCATTAGCTGCATGGTGGCCTGCGAAAACCACGCAGGAGGAGAGGGCATGCAGGTTTCCGGCTGTCACTGGCCACGGATAGATGACTTACATTCGCTACAGTAGAAACAGAGGATTTCAGCAGACATGCACTAACATCCCTTAGATGCTGCTTGAACCAAAATGATTCACCAGCCTTGCTGGGCAGGTCGTCAAGATAGGACCTTGCCCTGTGACAAAGATAGAGAGCCCATGAGATGAGGTTTAATCTGCTCGTGGAAGGAATGTTACCTTCAAAACAAGAGAGTTATTTCCAACTGCTACTGCAGAAATAAAACCCAAAAGTGAGCAAGAAAACAGAGCTGGCTCTTTTTTACCCGTAAGGGTAAGGTAATACAACTCTGATGGACCAAACTGGAGATGGGCTATTGGGCCCACACCTGACATCCCAAAGTCAGCCAGCCAGCTCGGCAATGAGTGCCAGAGGAAGAAGGCTAAGGAGAAATGTCCCCTTCCAAGTTGTGGGCATGGCAACAACACTCCTACGTGAAAATGCCCTCAGCATAAGCTGCTGACAAGGGTTTGTATTAGCCATTTTGCAAGAGCCACGAAGTAAGACCTGAAAAAACGATTGCCATCTGTTGTACCTCCAACTTCAACACCACTTAAGACTATTTTTTCTTCACCTTAAATATATATGAATGTACACACACAAACACTCTCTCTCCTTATCTAGTGAAAGCAACTGAGCAAAACACCAACGCGCCCACAACACAGAGATCAGCGCACTCTCACTCACACACGGCTGACATCCCACCCCTTGTACAAACCGCAAAGGGACATCGGCTGCACAAGTGCTGCAACTCCTCCCTGCCGGATGAGTCAGAGAAGCCCATCTGCTTAATAAACTATGTATGCTATAGCATTTCCCACATACATTTGTCTCTTATTTTATAGTATTTTTAGCATTTCAAGGAGGGCCAGGGCGCAGGTATTTTGCCGTTTATTGCTGTAGCCATGTGCCGGTTGCCTGGGAAACGGCCGGAAGGGGGAATTACATCGGCTACATTGGCCAGAGTTTGCAACGGAGAAATCCTCTCCTCACTCTACTTAATATGCTGGAATATTAAGAGGCCGTTGTACGCATGCACACATGTGAGACACTCTATGTCACATCGCCCGTTGCTGTTAAGAGTTGGGTTGACTCCATACGTTGCCCCTACTGGCACTATTCTACTCTGTCGAGAGGAGGTCTGGCCACCAATAATAAAATCTGTAAGCCTTTATGTAGCATTTTATGCCAAAACTTACAGAGCAAACAAGTCCTATGTTCACTCTCTCACCTGACTGCTGTCTTGCTGCAAGGCACTCAGTGTCAAACTGCTGGCAGGTAAACAATAGGGCATCTTCTCTCTTGTTTTTTACTTAATACAGGTGATTAATAAAAGCCATCGATCTTGGTTATTGCTTTTTTTTTTTTTTTTAAAAGAAATCAGAGCAAAACATAACAACAGATGGCAGATATTAAAACCCAGAGGTGAAGAACACATTGCATCAGCAATGAAATTCATGAGACTCGTTTGTCGGAGCCGTTACACTCCAAAGAGTAGACAAGTTTGAGACGTTTCATGAAGGCTGAGGAATCCTGGGTTACACGAACATCAAAACAACTGAAGAAGAACTCCAAACAAGCCCTTTACCCAAGAACTATACCTTCCCTTGTGCCATTTTACCAAAAGATCTACCAGACAATCGTACTCTGTTAAAGCAAACAAAAACATTATTCACTGAAGCTAAGTGATCTTTTTCCCCAGATATTTATAAGCTTTACAGTGCAACTCAAAGCATACCTCTCAATATCTGGCTTACTTAGTCCCTTAAAGGGCTATGATTCAATAAAGCCCAAAATTGAATTATAGTAATTTACCGAGGGACAGAGAAGAAAAGGGGAAAAATGAGGACAAAAAAGTATATCCGTCACCTCTGAGCAGAAAATGGGAGAAGATACTAAAACCTAGCAAGTTCTTCCTTATCTTATTTATCACATGCTGGTAACAAACTGTTTTTAAAAGGAAACGCAGTGGTTGAAATTTGAACAAAAAGTAGTGTCCCAGCAGGTCACGGCAAAAATTGCTCAACTGCTAAAACCAGAGCAATCAAAGGCTCACTTGTATGTTAACATTACACATGCACGAAAAATAACAGGAAACAACAACATTACAAGCACACATACTGGTATTAAAGTATACCAAAACTGTATCTAGACTTTACGAAGGAGCCCATCTCTATCTAGCAACCAGCAGTCCGGCAGCAGGAATCTATAACAACTTTAATACAGAAGAGCTGTTTCTCTTTAGTGGATATTCATGGTTTAAAGTGTACTTAACTTGTGTCATCAGGCTACTGTTAATTTAAGCATGGACTAAATAGTAAATCGCAACAGGAACTGTCATTCTGCTGTAGATAACCTCCATCGAACAGTTTTCAGAAGTTAAATGAAAAGAAAAATTGTCATCAAGCACGTTGAAAAGAAACCAGCACTTCATGTGATTATTTTAATGCTAGATGCCTACTTTTCCAATGCTCTAGATACTTGCACAGAAGCCCAGCATCACCCAGGCCACCTCTCTCCTTTTCAGATCTCTAACATCTTCCCTTTAATTAGTCCACCAGATCATTAGAGAGCTTTACCTGTCCTCCCCACGGATACACACAGCCTTCACAAGCTCTGTGTAGATTATCCAGTACTTAGAACAAACACCTTTCTTCTTCCTTGAATTTTATGCAATAACTTGTACAACACTCAATGAGTGTTTTGCTCAGTGCTTTTTCCAGGGGCTCACAAAGAAGCCTTCAACCACGGCTCCTTTTCGAAGTGGTGCCAGGCAGTTATCCTTACGTATTTGATATATTTTAAGGGTAAAACATCCCCATGAATTATCAGGCATTCATCCTGGAGTGGTATCCTTAAAAGGAAACTTCAGCTTTGTTTTGCACTTGGGTGCTCACGCCACGGGAAGCTGTCCCTCTCCCTCCTTCCTCGCTCGCCTCGTGTAGTACAAGTCCTCCTGTTCCCCCTCCCCAAAACACAACAGCCTAGACATAGCCATTGACACTGCACAAAACCCCACTGCCCATTCAGAAGGTCTCACCTTCAGGGGCTCAAAATGATGTTTCCTTCATGCTTCCTGCACCTTCACTTTTTGCAAGGACATGTATCAGTGGGTTTGGATTTGATGAAGAAACAAACTAGAGACTGGTTCATGCAAACCATGTAATAATCTGGGGCAGTCCACCAAATTCAAAGGCTCAAGATTTCATCAAAATGAATCCTGTGAAAACAAGGTTACAGTAATACACGAATTTTCTTTAAAATACTTGTAATTTGCCAAGTTTCTTCCAAAATTTCTGGTGCTGGAAGCAATTCCAAACACAAAGGACTTTGACTTGCAACACGTCTATGCTAGAGAAGGTGAATCAAAGACCACGTATCATTTTTTTTTCTATTGCATCTGGGAGTTTTTACCTGTTTTCAGCCAGTTTTGTTGTAATGCCTAACTCTTACCCACCCAGAGGAAGCAAACACTCCAGGATTCATCTGAGGGCTTTATATTAATCCAATTTAATTCTGATCTAAAGTGAAATTAATTATGACTGAGGGTATCCATTTTCTCTTTGAAAAAGAGCAGGGGAGGGGAGGATAAAAGTCACATTGCAGGCAAAAACCTGCCTACAGTGCTGTTGGTTTTGGTTATCAAGTGTCAGTCCCAGGCTTTAATGTGCCCTGCACTCAGTGCAAGGTATCTCAGCAAAGAAACAAAGAGGTCAATTGATAGAGATCCCACAAACCACAAAAAAAAAATTATCTTTTACATTCTCATTCTTTTCAGAGTTGTGCTATCAAATCTTGGATTTTCTCCACGCTACTTTGATCCCGCAGCATGCAGCAAGCGCACCAAAGGTTGCGCTTGGTCTTTGACAAACTCCTCCTCAGCTGCACAGGTCAGAGGGAAAAAAATCTCTCATCTGTTCCTGCCCCATCCACCAACAAAAACAATCATTATTAAGGCAAAGAGTGACAGAAAAGGAGAAAAGAACAATGGCACCTGCAGCATATCTCCCAGAGCATAAAGTACTACTAAAAATTCATTTTTTTTCCTTATCTCTCCTGACATCACACAGTAGTACTGGAAAGGCATTAAATTAGCCATGCTGGAGGCTTGGGAACTGAAAATATCCGATCCCACTCCCATAAGAAATGGGAGCCTCTCCCTTGTGCTTTTGTATGGGATTTTAGATAAACGGGCAGTGGGAAGCCTGGCCATTACCATAAAAACCTTCAGCTAATGCTGGTGCCTGCAAGAACAAGCAAGCTTGCCTAACTTCCACATCCAGCACTGCTTGAAAGAAGAAGAGGCAGAGAAGTAAATAGGAACTTGATGTTGCTGCTAAACTTAATGTAACTTAAAGCCGCCTCTGAAACCCATCGGGTTTAAACAGCACAGCTTTTTATGCTGACATGCTTACCTACAAAACATTTTGTTAACACAACAAATAACCCAGACAGCCCGATATTATGCTTTTTGCAGAGGGACTATTGGTATTTCCCACCGCCGATTTATCTTCTGCATATTACTAGCCGCTGCAAAGCAAAGATTCGACAAATACAATTCATCACACGAGCCAAGGAGATGGCGCCTTCCAAACATCTCATGTTCTGCAGGGCATGGTATTTGTAAATCAGAAAATTGGATTTGTCCCTTTGAATTTGCCCCAGCAGCAGCTGGGAAGCAGCAGCACTGCTGGGAAGAGCTGTTTGCAGGATGAGAGCAGTCTAATGCCTCATTAAAGGTCCCTTGGTATTTTTTGAAATATATATGGCATTAACTCTCATTTCTTGGCCTATTCGGAACTGGTAATAATTGCTAAAGCTGTTCAGCATTTCCTACTTCATTTCTGCCAGAGGCTATTAGGGACTAAATACTGTCCCCAGTGGCAGATACTGTCTGTGGAAATGTCGCCCTCAGCCACAGGTGCCCAAGAAAGTGGGAGAAAGTTTTGCATAGAAATTAAAACCTCCTCAGCTTCCTTTACAAAATCTATGCAGGAAAAAAAGCCCTCTCGAACTAGCACTGCTAATTAAAGTCTGTGTAACTGAAGTCGCAGACTGTAGACAGCTATTCGCCTCAACTCCTAGACATCCACACACAGAAATGCTGCGCTTCTCCACAGCCAGGAAGGCTGGAACAACCGAATTACCCCAAAACACAGGCTTGTAAAGCAGTTACACTTATTTTAAAAACCTAATTGATCGGTCATTTTAATGCTGGACCTGCCAGACCACACTGCACCAAAAGCCTTTCAACACTGCAAAGTTGACCATCACAACCGTAGGGCAAACTGCATCTGCTGCCAGACCATCTGGTTGTGTGCTTAACCAGTGACATGCCACGTATGTTCAAACCGGCAAGATGTACATTTGCTCTTGCTAGGGTCCTAACGGCCTAAAAGAGAAGGAAAAAGGAAGTCTTTCAGAAAGGGACACTTCACTGCCTAATGAGGTTTCAAACGAAGAACACAGAGGAGTTAAAAACTTCTATCCTGTCTATCCTTTTTATGGAGTATTCTGCTGTGCTTCAAGCTGAAATTCCCCATCAAATGCTTTTTACTTGCTACAATTATTTCTTTTCTCATAGACAAAAATACATTACTATCTGACAGTGAACATTTGAAAAGCTCTCTCACCAGGATATCATATTTCAGACTGTGAAGTGACTTAAAGACATTGCCTTGAGATGTCGTTATGTGTCTTTTGATACTCTCCTCTGTACTTATTACAACTTACAAAAAACATCAAACAATCTCACAGCTCAATAATGCCTGCAGTACCCTAGAGCCCACACTGGGGTCAAAACCTGCAAATTTGGGGGTTTTTGCCTGTTCATCTCATGTACTTTATAGCCAGCCCTGTTCAGCTCCTGAGTCTCAAACATGTTTACCCCATTATTGCTACCTGGCTCACGGCCATGCGCTTGGGAGCAGATTCCTAAATATAATCTTCAGGGGACAGTCTTCTGTAAGATAAGGGAGGTCCACAAGGGGCAGGGAGCACCACAACCTTCAGATGAATTGAAGTGGCAGATTGTGAAGCCCACGGTTTAGAAGTGCACCTTCTACAGCACTTCTGAGTATGAGCTGTGGAGGTGGCATCACTGCAGCGATTGCTTTCTGCCAGAATGAACAGGGAGAGGGGAAAGCAAGATCAAAGCAAGACCCCTTTCTCACTATTTTAAGTGTTACCACCTTTCTATTTCTAAAACAGAAAAGAAAAAAGGTCTCGGTGCAGCTGAGAAGAGAGAATAGGTTTTTATTTTTCCTCCTTTCAAAGAGCTGTGTGTGATTTACCTCCAAGGCTCCCAGGAGCATCGATAGGACCCACACAGCTTAATCCTAGAGGGCACCTGAGAAACACGGGCAGTACAGCAGGATACTGCAGGTAAACCACCTAATGCCTTCAGGAGAGAAGGGAAGGGATATCCTGCTCTGAAAATTGTTTTCCCTATCATCCTGGTTAATAAGTCTAAACTGCTTGTATTTTAATCAGTTGTGGTCTGCAAACAACTCACAGCAGAACTGACAGCCACATGGAAACGGAGTCTAAGACTATACAGAGATATAAAATACATACATACACAGAAGAGCAAAGGCACTGTATTTTATAATACTTCTGAGACGTTATATTGCATTAGATAGCGATCATTTCCAGTACCAACTACGACAGAAAGAAATTACAAAGTGGAGGGGAGAGCAAATTAAGTTCACGCTTTTGGGAAATAGATGCCTAACACTCACTTTTACCAGCAGCGCAGCTTCCGAGCCTTTCTGGGTGAGACCCAGCCACATTTAGAAACTGTTAGTTTTCTTCACAGTAAATGCAAAGTGTTTTCAAGCATCATGCGGCCTCCCACAGAAGGGGAAATAAAGAAAAGAAGTATCTACATCTAGCTTCCCCCTTTTATACAAGATTTTCATGCTGTAACAAACCCAGGAAAAATGCTAAGGTGCAGCAGCGGCTAGTACAAGCCTACCCCACTGCTAACACTGCAATGTCTCTGCTCAGACTGTGCCCACTCTCTTTGAAAGAGCGGCCGAAAAAAAACCTAAACATTTCCAACAAAATTCATTATTGCATTTACTGCAAAAGCAACTAAAAATAGGATCATTATTTTCTCAAAAGAAAGATACCTTGAAATAACAAGCCCATTGTATACCTCTTGCCAGAAATAACAATTTATTCTTCTTTAACTAATTGCATATTTAAGTCCAGACTTTTTTCCACCTACACTGAGCCAGTCACATAACCATGAAAGCTTTCCAAGAGGTTTGTGTTGTGGGTTTTTTTTAGCAAATGAATTGTATAAGCTCTGCTATGTATATACTAAATAAGCTTTGTAATAAAAACAAATAGGACTAAAGGGCATTTCTGAAGTTTGCTTTGTTTATTTTACAGGAAATCAGTAAGGTTTTTATTCAGCTTCTCTCGGAGGCTGCTGCAAACTTTCCTGGGCAAGAAAAATATCTTAACACTGCAGCTATTGTAGGACTTTGCAACCAAAACCTCTTTCACGTCCCAGGATGCTGTAGCTATCGCAGACAGCGAAAATGAGCGGCACCTCCTGCAGATGGATGTCCGTGTGGCATAAGCCCAAAACAAACCAGTCATCTTTGGGAAAAATAAGTATTCCCACGGCAAAGGAAGCAAAAAGTTGCTTCAGCAATTCCTGACCACAGAAGGGATATGTACAGTTTGCATCAACAATCGCCAGAGACGCAGGAAGAGAAAGCTATCTGATTTCTTTTCCTTATGTGTGCCGATCAAGAAATCCATTAGCGGGAACTGGTAGCTAAAGTCTTCAGCGCTCTTGTACAAACAAAGCAAATTGTGGCCAACCGCCAGGACTGAACACACCAGCGCTCATTAGAGGATTCGAGACTTGCAGATTACTGAAATGGTCACCTTAGAGAGCTGAATTTACCTCGTTTTAACAGGAAAAATGTGTCTTCATTTATGCTTTATTTCTGCAACAAAATTTCAAGCTTGCAGCAGCATCTGCATGACATTTAGTTGTAATGGCAGTAGCTTGCCACAGTGCAAAGCTCTGAGGTCTTAAGTAAACCTTTAGGTCTATTTAGTGGAACGTCACAGTATTTGATGTACAAGTGACATTTTAAAGGCAAAAACCAGATATATTCTTCCGTGCACTGATGCTACCATGAATATGTAGCCCATCAACAAGTGGGTATTTTTGCACATTTTCAGGACTCAGTGGGATTAAAAATTTCTCTCTGCATTTGACCAACTCAAAAAATGTCATGGTAGGAGCTGACATGTAATTTTCAGTTCCACTCCCTGAACTTAAAACAATGTTTGATCCTAATTTCAATCACAGCAGTGTAAATCAGAATAATTCCATTATGTAAAACCAGCATGTGATTTTGCTCCACAGCTTTACCTTCAAGAAGCAATTTAAAATTCCTATTTATTGCAATAAGCTAATGATTTCTGTGCTCCCTAACGGAAGAAAGGAGGTGTTTAACAAGGAGCATACTTGGACTAAAATTAACAGCAGTGCTTTGATGGTATCAAACAATCTGGAAACAGTTGCTATGTGTTACTACCTACAAAGCTGTAATCCTTTCTCTTATGTCAAGTGCTAGCATGAAGACTTCCCAAAGAAAATCAGAAGGAATGGGGGAAAAACCAGAATACCTAAGTGAAAGGTTTTGGAAAATCCAGCAAAACCTAAAATGCTTCAAAACGATGTTTAAGAACCAGATTTTGGGTTGAGCACACTCCTGGCTTGGCTTTCGCCGAGGGCAGGAAAGGCTGGATATCCATTTTCCCTGGACAGTGAAAACAAACTGCAGAAGCAGCAGAGTATTTGAGCTCTTTTGCCCCCACCACGTATCACCTCAGCTCACCTGCAATTCTTGTTCCCTGTGTTAGTCCAACTCCTGCTAATAGATTCAGCGTAAACAGAACAAGTCTGGGTTGTCAGAGACTTTACTCTCACAGGGCTACAATACACAAAAAAAGCAGAGACAAAAGTTGAGACCATTGTTTCCACTTTGATGAGACCAGCCAGCTAAAAGTAGTATTTCACTGGATATCAAACTTCCAAGGCAGATTTTCCCCCTGCTCTCTGTACCATCCTCAAATGACTTAAGAAAATGAACAGAGGAGAATATTTGTATTTTATGCCTGTTTTCCGTCATACCACTGTGACAGAATAGCCAGCAAGAGCCATGTTAGAAAAAACACAGCAGTAATCCAATTCATGCCCACAAAATTATAGGCTGTTAAAAATAAATCACAGACACTTTACGAGTCAAGCAAAATGATCTGTCTTTGTAAATGAAGGTGGAAAAGACGTTTTTCAAACCCACTTAATGGTAATGGGTAAAAGCAGTGAGGGCTGTTCAGTAGCAAAATGAAGGGGAAAAATTATAATTAAGAACCCAACCATGTTTTAGCTCTCAGCAAAAATTTTGATTTCCAATTAATTCCTAAATGTCCTCCTTCAGCAAAGGAAAAGAAAAGAACAAGTGAAACTCCGCAGAATCTGTTGCTTGCACAAGATTTCACCTCTCACACAGGGAGGTAAATTCAGGTTTTCTTTTTGTGTTTGTGCAGATGGCAAATGATATACTGGCAACAGACAACTTTCCAGTAACGCTCCATCAAATGCCAGCTTTGAAGAACACGGAGATAAAGAACAGTTTGTTTAAAAAGAAATATTATCATTTGTGCTTCTTGCTCTGCTGCTATGTTTTATTAAGAAATGATGTTGTTGTGATAACTCGGCATGCTTGGACTTGCTGCAGGTTTGACACACTTTGGATTCAACACTACATGAAACTATGCTCTGGTTAACCACAGGGGGAGGCAGGAAAACATTTTGTTTTGTTCTTTAAGGGGAGATGCACATCCCTTTCTCTTACCATCTGCATTACCTGCTAAATACAAGCAACGACTCAAGTATAGGGCTCTGCACTGAAATAAAACATCTAATTGCAATAGATCGCCCAGAAGAATACAAACAACATTTGAGAGTGATGAAAGTTTTAGTAGTGGTTACAAAGAGCCATTGAAAATTCATTTTATTTCTCTCTCAGTTCACAGAATATTCAGATATATTGATCCTTGCATGGTCCAGCTAAAAAGCATCTAGGGAGTATTGATCACCAAGATACAGCCATGAAGAAGTAAGGAAACTCAAGTTTCGGTACCAGTTATTTACACAACTGGAAAGAAAAATACTCTTTCATGGTCACAAGTATTAACTGTTCCAAAATACTGCTCTCATTTTCTCCTTCAAAAACTGGTTATTCACACTGTCAGGGCTGATCTAGAACTTATAATTACTTTCCTTCAGAAACTTTTACATTAAATTCTAAAATATGTAGCAAAAACTGTGCTTCCAGAAGCCTTTCACCATAGGCACCATTTCATACACACATTTAGATCATTCAGTTCGTATCACTAAGCGACTTTTTAAAAAAATGACAGTTTAATGAATGCTGTTAACAAATAAACAATGAAAAAAGGCAACTGATAAGAAAATTAGACTCCTCAGGATCCGACTAGGGTGTGGAAGACTTCTGCTGAGACATATTATTGTTATCTGTTTAATTCCTAGTAAACCTGTGAAGAGCTATTCAAAATACAGTACCCGCTCCCTGAAACTTGCAGAATACACAGAATTCAACCAAAAAAAAGCCTGCATGGAGCCAGTTCACTTACACCTTTACTTCATTTTATTAAACCAAAATCTTCTTGTGTTGACACTGATGCCTCCCTGCTCTGAAAGATGCTTAGCCACTTCCAGTGACAGCCAAGAGCCTTCTGGGGGCCTTCTGCCTCCATCCCTCCCACAGCCCCCAGCAGATTCTGTCTTTCCCAGGTAAGATACACTATGCCCTTACAAATGGAAACCTTATTTCCAAAACTCAAGATTTCTCCCCCAGGACAGTAAGGCAGACCCAGGTTTTCATGACCAGTGCTGTGGGGAGAAAGAAGGCTAATTAGATGGACAAATTCTCGCAGAAAATGAATTCCAGATCAAAAGAAAAGAGTGGAAGCTTCAAATTTTCTGTCAGGAAAATAAATTAGAAGCTTTTATTTCAAACAATAAGGTCAATAAGCCTCTTTTCAAGGAAGAAAAGTGCTTTCATTAGATAATTTCAATTCATGCTATTTAAAACACAGCATGTGTAATAGCATACTAGAATTACAGCACACAAGTTTCAGGTTTGCTTTTGAATGTACCGTACTGTTGAAGCAAAGTGAGTCAAAACAAAGAACCCAAATTTTGATGCTCTTTACCTTCCATAAACAGAGTATTTCAACAATAGCAAGTCAATATAAGCCGCTATTTTAAATCACTTGGACTCCTCCTGTTCCAAAGATCATTAAAACAAGTATGCACTCCAACTATCTTCTTCCAGTGAAAACTGTACTGAATGCTCCAAATTATTTATTATATCCAAGGTTAATGGTCTTGAAAGGAATGCAGCAATAACTCTACCAAGCTTCATGCAATAAGAAAACTTTACATCTGTGTCTAGTAAGTCTCACTGGGGGAAAAAAAAAAATTGAGATTCTTACAGTCTACAAATTCTCAGTGTCCCAAAAAGGCAGCATCACCTTAGCTTGCCTAGGACTTGGTCAAACCAAGATCTACAACTAAGGGCAGCAGTGATTTGCCTTCTCCACCGGCTACGTGTGGAACCTGCCCAGCACTGACAGGAGGTGCTCTATCTGCCAGAGGACTTTTGACTAATTTACCAGAACACCGCATGAAACACTGCGCCCCATAAAAGAAAGGAAAAGAAAAGCTGTCTGAGGAAAGACACTTCAAGCACAGCCAAAAATAAAGCTCCTTAACTCCCCGCGGCAAGAAGGAAACTTGTGGGAAGTACATGCTCAGTACCCTCTCAGAGAATTTAGAAAATGAAATTTCACCAAAAATCAATCCTTTCTGTTGGAAACATATTGACCTTGTTGACATGTTCAGATTTTATATCTTTTTTAACTCATAAAACAGAATTGATTTAAGAAGAAATCGCAGGAGAATTTTCCAAGAGCCTCAGTGATCCGCTATAAACTTCTACTCCACTTTAATCACAAGTGCCAATGCACTTTCTAGCAATGCTTTCATATTATTCTGGGTGAAAACTGGGGGGGAATAAAGCAAACAAAACAAGACACACAAAAAATCCTCAAAAACTCTCCAAAAACCATGCAGAGACTGCATTTTCTGATCACTGTAACTCCCCATTGGGTGCACCAAGTAACTTCTTGAGGACAGAAATGCCTCAAACAGCAGCTTTAAACGCTAGGGATGCCAGAAGTGACTCACATGTATGTGTATATTCATATCAAGGCATTAAAAAAGAAAAGATAAATCACACAATCCATTAAAAGTTGATTTACGGTGCTTTTAAAATAATTAAATGCATTTTGGGGGCTTGACTCATGATACGCAAACTATGAACGCTGGAGACAGCCCAGCTGCATGTGGGAAGAAGAGGCCCTAGGTCTCTGCGAGTCTGAAGGCACCTGCCCAAATCATCCCTGTGCCTGGAGCGGGACGTTGTGTGGTTTGTTTTGTTAAGACCAAATTAACACAAAGCTATGAAATAGCATCACAGCTTAAGACAATGAATTAAGCTGACAGAAACCAAAATACCGAAACGTGGTTTCTGTGGGCAAATTCCCCCAAGTGTCTCCCTCCAACAACATGAATGGGTAAATGGGATCTACACACCGTGAACACAGCTACATCGGGACACATCTGGCTTCTACAGAACATTCAGAAGCAGCTACTTTTTGTATTAATTAGACATTTTTCTAGTAGTTGCTTGGTACTGAATGGGAAAAACCCACCACAATCAAACCTGTCAAAAGAACAGTAAAGTGACACCGTAGGGCTGATGGTTTTCAAGGCAGGCACATCACTCAACCATCACAGCAACCTCTGGGAGAGTCCACATGCAGCAAAAGGTTTAAAATCTCAGGCTGATCTGCTTCAGCAAAAGGTTTAAAATCCCGTGCTGATCTGTTTTGTGCACCCTCAGGACACTCCAGCCTACTCCTGCACCACGGCCATAAGGATTTGAAAGCTTTGGCAGAAAAACTGGACTGCCACCAGTTATCTGAACCCATACAAGCCAGACGTGGTTTCAGGGTACAAGAAACATTTATCCACACACCCACTCCTCCACAGAATTACAACATGGAGGTCCCTTGGATTAAGGGCACATAATTTATTGGGATGAAAATATTAGATGGTGAAGATGGTCACCTGGAGAACATTGTTGAAGTCTGACCAAAGCAGCCACGTGAGCAGCATCTCTAGCTATCCATAACCAAGTACAGCCTTTCTAGGTGTCGTCTTTCCTCTGGATGCAAATTGGATCAGCTTCCTCCCCGTGGCATCTAGTTAGTATTTCTGGCCTTCTGATTAATTGTCACTATTCATCCAGCTCACGCACATGAGCTGGATGAACAGCTGAATGTGGGGGGGAAAAGAGATGTTTTCCTCAATTTCAGACCCAACATTGAAAATACCTCAAATTTCTCAACTTCGTCTAGCTATATTGCAATTATACACTTAAAAGTGAGACGAGTATTTGTGATCTTCAAGTATTTGTTGCAATATATTTATTAGAAAAGCTTTAACAGCTTTCATTGTACAGTAATGGAACTGTGAGCTACCTTGGAAGTCTCTACTAGTAATATATATTCTGTGGAATTCATCACTTCATGTCATATGAATTAAGAACCTACAACAAACTGAAAGCTGTGATCATGATTCTCTTCACGTTTTTGTACAGTTTTGGCACTAAATTTGCTAATATGCAAGTAAAATGTATTTCTTTAAAACTGGAGAAAAGATGCACTGTGTTAGAAAACTTGCCAGGAACTTTCCTAAAGATACTTAAGGATCCTATAGAATCCTATCCTATAGATCCTATCCTATCTCACAGTCTCGGGCCTGGGAATTATTTATAGATATGGGGAGGTTTTGATCTTGGAATAATTCATGTATTGTAGCTATTTTTTGGAATGAATTCTCACTGAGATCTGGCCTTTTCTTGGTATTTTGTCTACAAGTGCAGGCAAAGAAATTCAGACAATTTCAAAAAAACCAGTGTTACTCTCATTTGCAGACAAACAGAAAAAGATGACAAAAGGTTTAGCTACCACAGATTTTCAAGAGAACAGATGAAAAGAAAAAAAAAAATCTCTGCACTGACACTTCAGGAAATCGGCTCTGTAAAATAAAAGGATCTGAGCTGACTGGGTTTGTTTTTTTCCAGGCTACACAACACCTGTGACAAAAGCTCATGTAGAAATAAGAGGATGATCCAGTTCTCTCAAATGAAGAGAAAATGCCATATGTTTCCATCTCCAGATGATTTCACAAAGAACATTTTCCTTTGGCAAAAGGATCAAATACCTATATGGTTGCGTTAGGTAGTTAATGTGTAACTAACTACAATAATTTCACATTGCAGGTGCTTTTCCTGGGTATACTATAGAAGTATATATGGGTTTACACAATCTATAGTCAAAATACTACTTAAGAGTATATTGCTTACAGATGGATGCTGCCAATTCAGCTCATTAACAAGTTTTATATTCCTGATTAATTTTTAAACCAGCCTGTCATTTCTTTTTATGCATATCACACCTGAATTCATCTATAGCCTACTTCTTCTAACACGCACACGCCAACAACTGTCTGGCACGTACATTTGAAGTTTAAAACAGGAGTATATTTTAAATAAAGAAATCTGAACATCAAGTACAGAAATAATCCACCAAACTAAATGTGAACAGAGGTATCAAGAAAAATATCACCGAACCTTAACTTCAAAACTACTTCATTTGATTGCTCAGCTCTCCTACTTTTCTCTTGATTTTGTTTGCTTTGAAAAAACAGTCTCGGGCCTGGGAAAAAGCAACACTTGAAAAGCAAGCAGCCTTTCTGCTAGCTCACAGCAATGTCGGCACGATCTTCACCTGATATAAATGGAGACAATTCCTGAGACTTCAGGGGATCTGTGGCAAATGACTGCTCTCAGAAACTGGTCCACAATCTCGCACACTTTCAGCGGATACTCAGCTCCTGCATCCCCTGAGCAAAAGTGATGTTTTCTGCTTCAGCCGCAGGCTTTGTCTGAATCGCCATTATCAGCCCTAGACATGTCACCTATTCAGTTTTGTAGGGGTACAAAACTATTTTAAAGCATTCAAAGTGTATTCTCCTCACGCTCCTCTTCAGGTTTAATTTTCTTACCTTCGGACGGAAGCTAAAGATGTGATATTCTAGTCTAACATTTAAAAACAAAAGCAAAAAAGCAGAAATGGGAAAATATTTTTCTCTACTGGATCTAAGCGATCAGAAGAGTGATGTAACAATAGATTACATAGGTAGCTGCTGTTGCTACCCATGTGCTCAGGACTACTTGAAAAAGGATGGCAGCTGGAGTAAATCAGTAGTTTTTGTTACAGAAACTGCACTTTATACAACTATACAACAGAAATTTGTCCTTTTCATAGCTTGTTTTATGCTGAATTCGTGCACTCTCTCAGCATGTCCCTGTAACCACAGGTGATGGAGAGAGACAAGAGAAGAGAACACCGGACATTTTGGTCACTCTTTCAATGACACTCCAATGTTTTAGGGAAGGGGGAGATGTCACAAGAGGTAGATACATGCGGGGAAGTTTACAGCCAGGAGGACATCTCTAGCCCTCAGTAATGTATTGTGAGATCCTATCAAGTAAAGATGATGTTCAAATCATCTGGAGGACTCTTACACATCCAATGCAAACGCTGCCTCAGGTTGATGGTACATCTTCACAGGGGGTTCACAGTAGCCAAAAGTGAGCCACATTCTGCTTTAAAGGTGATTTTCCAAAACCTGCACACTTGCCCAACTAATTAAACAAAACAGACACAAACCAGTGGGAATGATCAAAGTAAAAAAATTTTCTCCCTGTGCTTTTTTGCTGACAAAAACAAAACAGTGAAAAAACTCTTCAGAGAACAGTTTAAGCGGGATCAACAAATACCAGCTGCTAATGAAGTGTGTCGCTTTAGCTATCTCACTGCCTTATGTTCAAGGACCAGGATGACTGCAAACATCTCCTGCATGCAGATTGAGAGCAACATTTTTGACAGTGGTAGGACAGACATGCCGAGATGACAGCAGCTTCCTCAAGCGTAGGCACAACAGCATAAAGATATTACTAAAAACAAAACAGAGATGAATTAAATGTAAGTACATTTAGGCATATTAAACATCATGAGGCAACGCCTGCGATTGCTCCATTCTTATTGTCAAAAAGAGAGGCTAAGTCTGCTGCGTTTGATTCCCTTGAATTTAAAGGATCAAGCTGACAGGTCTGAAAGGGGATGGCAAGTCCAAGGAAGAAATCAGAGGGCAGTCAGTAAATACTGCAAAAAGCAGAAGGAAGAAGATAGTCACATGTAGATGTTATGAGGAGTACCAGAAAACAGTATTTTTTATTTTCTCTGAAACATCAGCTTCTCTTCTCCCCTCTGTCGGCTAGCCTGGACCACCTTTGGAGGAGGAAGATGAATGAGCGAGCATGGAGTGTGGGGACACATCAGGTGGTCCCAACAGGAGGGGACCACAGTCTCACTACAGCCTCAGCCCAACAGTTCAGAGACAAGAAAAACACTCTCCCTTCACCAGGACCCTTCTCTCTTCTACGTGATGCAATTTGTTTCCCACTCTCCTCTAGGACGAAAAGGGAAGCAAAACTATTTTTTTGCCCTCCAGAACCTGGGGAAAATGAATATATATTTGACCTTTGTGTCTAATCTCCTATAGCCTCACCTTCCACAAGTATCATAGAAACTGTGATGCTTTGAGCCGCAAAACAATCCTGAACTAGAAATCCAGATGATTCAAAAAAAAACCAGTGGGAAAAAGGCTCCTAGGCCCTCTGAGATGTGCAGCTAGATGCCATCTACAACCATAAACCATTTAACACCTCTGAAAATGTGATGTCAGGAAAGCCTGAAGGCATGATGCTCACTCTGCAGACCCAGCAATGCAAAGTCATGTGTCTCCTGTTATGTCATTTAATCACTCATTTAAATGGACAAGAGGAGTATTATAACAAGGAACACAAACTTTGCCTTTCCAGACAGAGCTGGTGTGAATACAAGCGCAGCTAATCATACATGAGCCACAGAAGGGTCTTTGCCTGGGAGGCCAACAAAGCTATCAAGACATTGCCTTTTTTAAAAAAAAATAAAAAAAATAAAAAAATCACATGACATCTTTTGCAAAGCTGCAGAAATGATTACTAGCTTCTATCACTAGAAAAAAAAATAAATAAATCAACTTTTCACTGGAGGGGTTTATTTTGTTAAGTAACAAAAAAGCTATTGTTTCTATTCAAAACCGGAAAACCTGGTGCCAAAATAAGATCATCATTTCTGAAGGCTTTCTCCGGATTTCTGTGGAATAAACACTTCACCTAGTTCATATAAAGAGCTTAATTTTTTTTCTTTTTTAATCCGCCTCAAATATATATTACTGTGCTACTGCCTGGCACAACACAGACAGACTTGCTGAAGTGATATATTTCTGTGCAAACACTGATTATTGTACGGGCAGGAGATTTGATTACTTTCTCCCTGGGGATGCAATGTATATTTAGATACCTCTCTATGGCTAAGGATTGGCTTATTTAATTTCCTCGGTGAATAAGTGTATTTAATACAGGTGGAAGTAAACATCCCTAAACCAGAGCCCCACTGTTACCTGCCCAAGGTGGCTATGCATGCATGGGGTACTCGCCCACAGACTTCCCTTGGGAAACAGGGAAAGGGATGGGGAAGGACTATATGAATCTCTGCTGGAAAACAAATGGGAAAGCATCAGCAAAGATAAACTTCGCAAAGTCATGTTTGCTTATTCAAAAATTAAGCAGGCAGCCTCCAAAACTGGGAACATTTCATGTAAACAATGCTATCCGGGATCCAGAATGCGTTTTACACAGCTTCTTCATTTCTCTAAAGCAGTTTTCAAGTGACACTACAGCAGCAGAGCTACTCGAAATGCATTACGATATTAATATTTCACGCCAAAGCCCACCCAACAGGTGCTTCCAGCAGAGAGGGCTGGAGAGAGGCAGTTACACAACTGAGGAGGAGCTTGGCAGCAGGCCCTGACCCGTCCCTTCACGGGGGCATTGCTAGGAGGCTTTAGGCCGAGAGGGAGCAAAGAAACTCCATATACCAACAACTGTATTAAATATACCCTGGGGTTGTTTTAGCTGCCTGCCAGGTTAAACTGACAGGCAGGTGAAGCTACGCATCCTTGCAAGAGCTATAGAAGCCTCCTCTGGGTTTCTGTAGGGACACGTGTACATCAGTACACATACACACCTAAACTTATACATAGAGACTACAGCAAATACTAAAATAGGACTGTCCTCACTACCAAACCTACTGTATAGTCTCATTTATTGATAGACCTTCCCAGCAAAGGTGTCCCAGGACATACTAACAGCACAACAACATTGCTTTAGGGTGGGCAAGCAGCGCACAGCAAAATAAAGACTATTCTGCCTGTCTGTGAATTTGCAGCACTAAAAGAGCATGGTGAAGTATGTTTTCCATGGAACATCCCTGAATTTTTGCATGATGTCGTCATATGGTCTTTGTCACCTGCGGCATTGTATACATACTGGAAAAGAGAGGATGTTCTCCAGGAAAGACAGGGCTTTCAGTAGAAATCCCAGGTTCATCATGATGTAAGGATTATAAGGGGGCTAGTACCCACTCCTCCCACATATCACACCCCCATGAGATACACCACATTATATCAGTGAAAAACATTGCTAAACAACACAAGAATTTCTGTAAAAGAACAGACAAGGAGATTTTAAGCTCAATTAGTGTATGGATGCACACACTGTAGTATATAGCTTGTACACGTACATAAATCAGCCACCAAAGATGCACCATACAGAGGCCCAAGCAAGAAGTGAGTAGCTCTGGAACAAGTGAGAGAGACTGCAGACTAAAGCCCTGACATCTTCATCTCTTCCATGGTGAAGCAGGTGGGCAGGTACAAAGTTACACAAGATGACAAGTTATGTTCCTTCCAAACATCCACAAAATGCTTAATGGACACAAGTTAAACCTCTTCGCTATTTGCAATTATTGTGCAAGTACCTTGCATCCTACAGCTAGTTTGGATCCCAGTATTTAAGTGCCTGAACTGATACATTCGGTATTTGAAGAGCAGGTGGGTGGCAGAGCAGTCAGAGAGAAAGCCGTACTGTAACGTAATGACAAAGGGACAAGAGGAATAACACCGGCTCGTTTCTCTTCAAAGATGAGGCCCCATGAAGCAAAAGATGAAAATAAATGTTTTAACAGCAGTCAGTATCATTGCTACCCAAAGAATTTTTATTTCGCGAGCCCACGCAAAAAAAATAAGAAGATTCCCAGACAACAGAAAAACACGTCTTTTAGATGAGCTTTTCCTTCCCCCCAGTGCTGAATGTGGACTTCCCGCGATACAGGAAAGCTGTTTCCTCCACCCAGGGCAGCAACACGAACGAGTGACAGAGAAGCTGGCGCGATGACAGATGATATCAACATCTTCATCCTGCCACAGAGGGGCCAAGAACATGCAGGGAAAAGGGTGCTGAGGAGCCTATTAACAGATGGTGTCTTAGCAGTTGGAGCAAGAGGCATCTAAATTAGACCCAGACTGGAATCAAAAACATGTCACATTACCAACAGTAAGAGCACAGGGAAAAATGCTTCTGTTACAATTTCCAGTGAAAGAAGCATGCTCCCATCTGCAAATGCCACCCAAAAAAAAGGCACAGCTTCGAGCTGTCATTAGCCTGTCCACCTGATGGAGCAGCCAAAACACATCCCCTGAGCAGGGAGCTGAAAACAGGGCAAACTCATTTGTGCTCAGGTAACAGCACCGAAGAATTTTTTTTGGAGATGTGTATTACTTATGTGCGTGCACATATATATATGCTAAGCATTCAGATGGTTCTGAGGCCAAGGTGTCATAAAACTTTCTTCACTGCTTCATCTCTATATACCATAAAGCAGTTTTTGGCACAGCTCCAGATTAAAGACAATGCAATGTCACTAAAATTCATGTACTATCTGTGCCAGAAGGCTGCTGAGAAGGACTTACACAAAACATGGCCAAGAAGCAAAAAACATCTGCCCGCTTTTAAAGGACCATGGTCAACACACACCTCCCTTATATCCCATGGTTATCAGCTTTGATGCATGAAGAGCTATTCAGAAAATACAACCTGTAGTAGCATACTATAAAGCCTAGTCCACAGCTGAAGTCGGATGAGCTCAGGAGCCACAGCCTCCCTAGGAACATAAAAGCTCCTCCAGTCATCTCAACTGCCCCTACTCCAGAAAAAATCTCCCCAGCCTCTGATCCCTATGCAGCACTTACAGTCTGAAATACTTCGCTTGATAAATTAAAGCTAGTTGTGGCTGAATGAGACAGACAAGTTAAAGGGCAAAACCCAGCATATCAGTGATGCAGCTGAGATTTTTTTTCCCCCCTATATACCCTTATCTCAGTAATCACAGCACACAAGTACACAGACTTCAGGGATTTAAACCCTTTGCCTCAAACTCCAGCTAAGGTTTCCTACAGGGGGAATGCTCAGAAAAATTAATGCAGATTAATATTGAATAGTTATTTATCCTCAAGCCTCTGCACAGGCTCTCCTTCAGAACAGCACAGCTTTCATGTGGTTTGCTTCATTGGCATTGCAGGTGAGTCACGCTAACTCAAGCCAGAGAGACTTTAAATCCAGACAAGAATATCCCTGCTGGAGTGTAACTCATCGTTCACCCCCTTCAGCATTCACTGTTCCGCAGGGATTAGCCCTCCTGGATGCTCCCACACAGCACACGTGTGGCTCAGGACTCAGTGCCTGATGTTGCAAAACACCTAGCGTGTCACTCGATCGCATCATCTGAAACAATGCCGCTGAAATTTAAACTTACATCAGCATCTGTATTTTGTCCTCACCAAGTGCCATGTCTCAGCTAAAAGTTTTGCACTCTGGACTTAAAATCATCCTGGTGGCTTTGTCCCAGCAAAGGAGTAAGGGCAGAAATGGTACTATGGATGGAAGGCGAGGAAAAAGGGAGGAGTTTGCCATTGCACTACAGTTTTAGTAGGGTCAAGTCAGCACTGTCCTCCTCTTGCATTTGGGAAAAGAGAGGGTAAGGAGCAAAAGGCAGTGCCAGGCAACTCCTCCTTCACCAAAGGTAGGGCAGAGAGAGAAACAAGGCTAGAGAAGGTATTTGTCTTTAGACAATACAAAGTAAAGAAATATAAAGAAGGGGATAAATATGCCGGCATGGGTAAATCTTATTGCAACTCTTTTGTTTAGTCTTTAATTAAGTAAACTTGAAATAAGCGTTCCAAGCCACAGGCAGCCCTATCTAAGGAGTCTTGTCCAAACATATTGTTCTTGCTGGCCAACGGGGAAACCTCAATATTGCCACTGTAAAAAGCAATCAGTTCTCCTGCATATCTCTGTGGTTTTCTGTTTGCCCTTTCTTGCATGATCTCCTTTCAGAATTATGATTATTTCCCTTAGCATTACGAAAATGGTTAGGTCCTTCTGTAAAACAAAACAGCAGGGGGAAATGCCCTTTAATGGTTATTTCCAAAGTAAGGTTTGTATTTACATCAAAATTGAGGCTAAAGGCATGTAACACCCCTAAAATAAGTGTTCAGCATGTGTTAAGCACAGTGTGAAGATTTCTCAACACATGCAACCTTCACTGCCAAAAGCCAGTGTGCAATTTTCTATGCTGCTGTTTTTCTTCTGCCCTAAAGCAAATTACTGTTACTAGGCAGTAACATTATCTTTTAGCATCTTGCCATTTACTGTTTCCTTATTAGCATTCAAGTCCATATCAACATGATGAAATTTTTAACAGTGCAGTGTTCTTTGGTCAAACTTTTGCACAGTCAAGGCCAAAATACCAATAGACTCAGATTTCTCCCCCCGTGCTCTAGTCCCAGACTAGCAGAACTGCTCTATTATTTTCATTATTAAAAAAATTAAAATAGTCTACAGAGATACTGATCACCAAGTGCTTTAGCTACACTGCAGAACGGATATACCAATATCATTGGCTCAGATGTCAAAGTATTCTCATATTGCATTCAAAAAGGCGGGCCATCACAGCCTGGTAACTTTTAACCAACTGAGCCAGCGCCTAAAGGCGGAGTGTTCAACATTAAAAATAAAACATAGTAAAGGACACCGAAGGCTTTTGGTGTATCAAAGACACGCGGAACCAAAGGCATTTGGAAGTGAAATTACATGGCAGTACTACACAACAGTAGAGAAATTATAAACGTTGCTTCAATAAAGTCAATGTTGCAATCCACGCAGGGTTCAAATTAAGTATGGCGAGTGAAGATGATGCAACTCTGGATGGGAATGCAAGATGCACCTACACACATTTACCTTCAAGTAGCAACACACTAACTGGGATCACATACACGAAGTAAAAAGGGCAGCATTATTGCACTACAACTTTATGACGCACCCAGGGACATTGGGGTTGAAAATAGACCATGTTTGTGACAGTCAGATGACAGAGAAGACAGATAACTTTCATGGCCATGGTGCAAAAATCTGTTTACTATCCCAAAATATTCCAGTACTAGTCCAAGAGTTGCTGACCACCACCAAGCACAAATGGGAGAAGTACTGAAAGGAAAGAAAAGCAAATGTCAAAAACAAACAGAAAAGAATGAAGGGAAGGGGTAGTTTAGCTGAGAAGAAAGGAAAAACAGGAAAAATAATAAAAAACAAAGCTGAAAGAGAAGATGATGTTGTTCTTGCTTTTAAGCAAAGACAGTGATTAAGTAAAGGAGAGATGTGACATCAGAAAAGGGAGAAAGATTACACAGAGCAAGGAGAATTGAAACAAATATTCATTGAGTGAAAATACCAGGTCCTTGAAAGAAACTGTCACAAATTCAGCAACAAGGAGTAAATGCTACTGGGAAGATAAAATATTTTCTTCTTCATTTCACAGGGACAAGGAGAGAAAAAGATCAGGAAGTGAATGATGCTTCTATTACTCTAACATATTCAAGAGCACATAAAATGCAAACATACCAAAGCTATTCGAGAGGGGAAAGGCATAAGAGGGCAACAATTTCAAATGTAGGTATTATGGGATCTCCTCACAACAGAACAGTATTTCATCATGATGGTATGCAACAGAGCTGATTCTCTCCGTTGCTGTTTAGTTTTGCTGTGGTCTGAAGATGATTACGGGTAGCATAGATCTTGTCCTAGCATAACCAGATGGTAAAACCATGAAGGCTTCATTTGGGCTTGATGATAGCATGCCAAAGAGAGGGAAGATGAACTTCATAGCCGAGCTGAATCCATCTCTGTGGCCAGGAGAAGAAGATCCTGCTCCCCATCTCCTCTGCCAGACTGTTCCCAAAATAAAAAAGCTCCTCCAAGTCCACTAGAGCAAAATGACTGCCTTTGAAACCTGGCTGTCAAGTGGCATCACCAAAGCAGACGACCATCAAGAAAGCAGAGGGGCTCCTGTCCCAAGCCACACAACCCAGAGGCAGTGGCAAGGTGGAAGGTCACAGCAAGGAGACACAGGGCAGCCTCTGCATTTCCTGAACTCAAAGAGTATCCAAATTTAAGGTGGACAAACCAAAGGATTTTCAAAACAAATCCAACTTTGTTGCCAGCCGCTTCGCTCTAAGAGAGGTCTGCCATGGCCTTTGGTACATTGACTGCGCATCTGCAGAAGTTATGGGATGTCAAAGGGAAAGACTTCATCATCCCCTGAGGTTTTCAAGAATCTGCCCATCACTAGTACCTGCAGGAAGCACGGGGGACAGTCAGAGCACAGATCACCCTGCCAAGCAACCAGGAACAGAGGAGACCAGAGAGAAATGTTTAGAAAGACCTTACAGAGTAAAGAGCCATCAGTCTCAACATGGCAGGGCACATGGAAATGTGTGTGCACGCGTTCCTGTTATGTCTCAGTCTTCCTACGATCCTAAGAATCATCTCAGGAAAGGAAGAGGTGGCATGATCACAAAAATGATCTGAGGGCTGGGGCACCTCTGCTATGGAGACAGGCTGAGAGAGTTGGGGTGGTTCAGCCTGGAGAAGAGAAGGCTGCGGGGAGACCTTAGAGCCCCTTCCAGTCCCTGAAGGGGCTCCAGGAAAGCTGGAGAGGGGCTGGTGCCAAGGGCAGGGAGGGACAGGCCAAGGGGAATGGCCTGAAGCTGCAGGAGGGGAGATGGAGATGGGCTGTGAGGCAGCAATCCTTCCCTGGGAGGGTGCTGAGGCCCTGGCCCAGGTTGCCCAGAGAAGCTGTGACTGCCCTGGCTCCCTGGCAGTGTTCAAGGCCAGTGTTCTGGGTTCAGCTAGGACAGAGTTCATTTTCACCAGAAGCTGGGATGGGACCCAGCCAGGACAGGTGACCCAAACTAGCCAAAGGGAGTATTCCATACCACATGACATCATGCTCAGTATAAAAGGGGGGCTAGTCGGGGAGAGGCGGCGTGGTTCCAGGGCACGTGGCCTGGGTACAGTCTGGCTTCCGCACGGGTCTGAGCGTGCGGTCTGACTTGTACAGTCATTTGGTGAGAAACTGCATTGTATCACCAGTTGTGTATATTCTGTTAAGTATTGTTGTTATTTCCCTCTCCCTTTGCCATCCCAGTAAACTGTCCTTATCCCAACCCACGAGGCTTTGCCTTTGTCTTCCCATTCTCCTCCCCACCCCACCAGGGGAAGGGGGGTGAGTGAGCGGCCACGTGGTGCTCAGCTGCCAGCTGGGGCTAAACCGCGACAGCCAGGGTGGATGGGGCTTTGGGCAACCTGGGCTAGTGGAGGGTGTCCCTGCCCACGGCAAGGGCGTGCAACTAGATGGGCTTTGAGGTCCCTTCCAACCCAAACCATGCTGTGATTCTATAAGGAGAAGAGCGGGGCAGCACGTGGGCAGCCAAGGAGGGTGGTGGTGCAGCAGCCAGCAGACCATGCTGTTGAAGACCATCTTCAGCAGCTGGGGAACCACAGGCTGAGACCACAGATGGGAAAGATATGCAGCATGTGCCTTTTTTGCTCATTCCCCTCACTGTATTTAAGCAGCATAGATCATTAGTGAAACAAAGAGATAGGGTTGGCTTCCTTAAAAAAAATTGCTATTATTAGCTGTACCAGCTGGATCTTATCTACTTTTATTGCAACTAAAAAGCTGTCAAGTTGCTCTCCTTGAACAGCACACAAATCACCATCTCCATTGTTTAAGCTAGAAATATCTCAGTCTTTCTTACGTTCCCCACCAAAGAAAGTTTTCTGAATATGAGAGCTCTTACAAGCTGAATAAGATTTTACACTAAATTAAATTAATTCAACAAATCACAGAAATCAGACCTTCCTCCAGCTAAATGGTTAGCTTTAATTCATGGGCTTGTTACAATTCTTTTCTCTACTATAATACAATTATGTATGGCAATTAACCTGACATTTTCTTCGCAGAATCCTTTCTTTTAAACTACCTGAATGAAAAAAGGCTTATACGTGCCTCCACAATACGTTCGTGATCATTCTACCCTGCATCTTATTTGAGATACAATAGCATGCTTTGAAACCATATGTAAAAAGACTCAGAGCTCTATAGATTTTGGTAACCTTTTATACTGTATCTCTTTTAACGTTAGAAGCATATTAAATACTAGCAAGTACTTCTTATTGCTTTCTTATTTGTGCATCAGTGTTAATACCATGCAAGCAGAGCAGAACCAGACAGTAGCCACAACAGCAGCTTTTCAGAATGAAGGAAGTTTGCCATGCAACAACTGAAAGAGTAGAAGTTGCATCCTTCTGTCATAGTATTTGACCATGAACTCCCATGAAAATTACAACACAGCAGCATCGGAATGTCGAACTCAACTTGTAAGTTCTGTTGATTTGGACGATTTAAAATTCTGTTATTTAATTAATTGTTGATGTTATTATTTTAATATTATTTTGCTCTTACTGAATGCATTCACACAAAATCTTTGCCAAATCGGCAAGCCTACTTGGCAGTTAGCAGCAGCTCAAGCTGTGCTTTAAGATCTCTTTCACCAGTTCTCAAGAGGACACTCAGCAGCATTTCAAATATGCTTGTATACCTAACATACAGGTGAGAGCCTTGTTACTACTTCTGCTGTTAATGACAGGAAAGCTCTGGCAAAGGATGTCCACAGATCCCAATTACTCCTCCTGAAAAAGAAATCAAATCCTGGGGATCTTTGCTCCTTAGCTCTGCTGTGCTGGAAATTAAGAGTCAGGATACTGTAGCACTGAGCCTATCCCTAATGATCCCAGTCAAACATATCTTGACTCTGCAAACACTAAGTCATGTAAAAAAAGCCTTTAGCCTCTGCGAGCTAAAACGTTGCAGTGCAAAATCCTGTGCCAGGGGTTTTTTGTGTGCCTGGTTTTAAGTGGGCCTTCACAGGAAAGCACAGAAGAACGGAGCGATTAGAGCTGCTTGCTGGGGAAGGTGATGGGGAAGTGGAGCCTGCAGACAGCAGTATATGAAACAGGTAAACTGTTCTTCCTTTTAACCAGCTGGTAATATTGAAACCTGTTACACTTCTGCTTGCTGACTTTTAAATAGCCACATGCAGTATTTGTCTGTGGGGTACAGGAGACAGCAACAAGCCTTCAAGTTGCAAGTAGCCAAGCCAAAGGTTTTTTTAGAGTATTCATATAATTACTGTGCTTTCCACTGTCCCCCTTAATTGGTGTTTGCAGAGCTGGATTCCGGCAGTGCAGTCTGTGGAAATACAGGACCTGAGCCAGCAGCAGCACAATGAATTTAATTTAATAAACTAAAACACTGCTGCAACTGCCTCGATTGGCAAACTTGGGAACCAAGCTCAGGTACCTCCACAGCAAGAAACATGCGCTCTCAGAAATCACCAACCATTTCCAGAGCAGCAGGCATGACCTGTGGTATGGAGCCCAGCCCCTCAAACCTGCAAGCAAGAACTTCAATGCTTTTTGAGTCCCAGAAACCCAAATTGCACTCCCTTGCATCCATCCTACACACATGTTAGAGCTTGGCTATGAAAGACCAACAGCCTACAGCAGGGCAGATAAAAGGACATGCTGAAGCTTCTGGTCCCACACAGTGTATGATTTTAAAAAAGGCAATTCCAAAACAGTTGCTGATCTGGGTGACAAGGTACAGCTTTTCAGGCTGCAAAAGACAATTTCACTTTCATACCACATAAAATGGGTGCATTGCATGAGTTTTAAGAAAAAAAAAAAAAACACAACCTAACTAGTTTTGCATTAGCCCTCAGAAGATTTTTTACAAGATGGGTCTTATGAGTGCTGTTATCCAATAGGTTTCAGTAAGAGAGAAAACACTAAGGAAATCCATTGGAAAAGCTTCAGTAAGCACATCTAAAATTTCCGGTTGTTAGTAAATTCAAAGCATGGAAGACAGAGCACTGTGCCTGAGAAAAGCCATCCCTTTGAATGCTTAATGCCTGCAGGGACTGGAGATCGCAATCGCTAGGCTGTTGCAAACGTTTGTGCAGTTTCAGGTTTGGTATTCAAAGCCTCAGGTGCTTCGGCAATACTGTCATAAATCACATTTACGCGGCCTCAGCTGCGCCGCTGAGCTCTCGGCATGTCCCGACCCAATGCTTTCCAGCTTGCGACGTGCCATCTCCTCCCCCTCAGCACCTTGGCCTTTCGGGGTATAGGCAAAGCCCAAACGCTGCAGCAGTGGCACATCCCGTATGCAGGCAAGGCAGGCATCCTGCAGCATCCTCTATCACAAAATGCGTCCAGCTTTGAAACAGGGAAGAGGACGCTAAATTGATGGTTTTCTGAAAAATTATCTGCAGTGATGCCAAAACCCTTCTTTGTGGCAAAGCTAACATAGAGCCTGCTATTGTACATCTGCAGTTAGGTTTGTTTGCTCCATGTATACTATTTTGTGCTGACATCAAAATTTCAGTTGCCAAGTATCCTATCACGAGTCTTGCAGACTTCCATTTTTACCACACCATCTGACCAAACTTCACTCCTGCCCACTCCTTTTTCTAGATCATTTATGAACGCACTGAAGAGCACACGGTTAAGCACAGATCTCATGAAAGGCATTGCTGACCACATGGAGAGAGCAGGGAAGGTCCATCCTTCAGGGAACCTGCCAGTGATCTCTCTCCTTGGAGATACTCAAAATTCAACAGAGCTGGGAGTAAGCTGACCTCACGTGGGCATCATCCCTGCTTTGAGCAGCAGTCTCCAGCCTAGAGAGCTCCAGAGGTCCCTTTCCAACCTGTATTATTCTATTACAGTATGATTAGTCCCTGATGCGACATTTACTCAGAGTACACAGAGGGTAATTAAAACCTCCCACTATTGTTTTGTTCTCTGCCCTTACAACCACTCCAATCTCACTTGGCATATCACAGCTACTGTAATGTGCAATGGTTGAATGGTTCACCAGAGAGTCCCGGTTTTTCTGGTTTGTTTGGTGGGGTTTTTTTGTTGTTTTGGTTTTTTTTAATCTAGGAGTCAGTGAGTCTTGCTGATACAGGTAACTCACCTACTTTTTTACTGCGCCACTCTCCCTCCAGCACAATCAACTCCGTCAGTCCTGTGTAAGGCCACCTCTCCTATCAGCCCACAACCTGTCACCAAGCTTGGAGAGGCCTTTTATCCATCAAGGTCCTCAGCAAAAACCAGGCACGCCTGCTCAAATGCCCTACTGTTCAGGTTTCTGGCACATCTGCAGGGACACATACAGCTTTGATTCTCCCTTGGCTGCCCAGCTGCCCTGCTTAAATGAGGCTGCACTTGTTGAAATTGCTCTTTGCATTTTCTTATTTGAAATTTATTGACTTCTGCCCTATCCCATCTTTTTTTTTTCCCCCCTGAATAAAGAGTTCTCAGTGACTTCATTTCTAAAGAATATGTGCTAACAGTTCGTCTGCCCCTTTCTATTTTGAAACTCCCCTATAAATTCAAAGTGCTGGGAGTACTTTGTGAGGGAAGCAGAGATGAAAAAGATGATCTCTTGGCTTGTTACCTCTAATGTTAATCACTGAGGATCCTCCTTCCACAGCCTGACCAAAAATGCCTACAATCCCCGTTCTCCCACTGCTGGTGGTCTTCTTGCACTGACATGCTCCATCTTATCCACAGCTTTAATTTACATTTCATAAACCCTGACTGCATTGTTGCTTTGCAAACAGAGTACCCTGGCGTTCCCAGGCAGCTGTTCCATCCGCCGCACCATTTCAGCAGCCTCGTCTGATTTGTCTTCCCTGTTTCACGTGTGGCATACCCCCCTCCTGGCTTTTGCAGAGAAACAGCTGCACCCTCCCTGTCCTCCTGCCCCAGAGCTCCCACTGCAGCGCAACTCACTCCTTGGCCAGGCACCAGCTACTTTCAACCTGTGGATTTATAGCTGAACATTACTAAAATCTACTAAATTAGGCCCAAAAAAATCTCTTTTTTTTTTTTTTTTTAACAATTCTACCACTTTACAGTTCTAGGTGCACATGAACTTTGCATATATTTCATCTCTTGAATTTCCTTGGGACTGGATGCTTAACTGTCTTAAAACATCTTTAAAAATCAGCTTTAATCAAAAAAACTCAGATCAAACCATCCCAATTAACTTTAAAACTGACCATTACCAAGAAAACTCTCTGAATTGAGAGCTGTACTGAAGAACACAGAAAAATCCCCACTAAAAGAGAAGAAGGAAAGGAGGACAATATATCCCTGGAAACGCATCTTGTGGTCATTCTTAAATGCCACCATGCTGCAGTACTTTATCTGACCCACGTGTGAAAATCCACCATTCAATCAGAGCAGCACCCAAGCATGTACATCCATGCTTTCTAACACAAACACATTTTCACTTAAAATTCCTGCACCCCAACACTTGAAAGAAAGGAACTATTTCAGAAAAGGCTGTTTTCACTCCCAGCGCGCAGTTCGACAGTCCCACAGCACAGTTGTGCGGTGCCCTGCTGATACAGCGAGTCACATGTGGTCTTGCCAGGGGCCAAAAAGATATCGGTGAGCCTTATTCTGGCAGATGAGCTTTGGCAGGTCTGACGCTTGGAACCTGCCTGGGGAGCCGCCTTGGTTAAATACTAGCTCTGTTTCAGCAATTACATCCAATGCTGCTTACAACTGACAGCATCTTTCTATATAGCGCCTCAAAAATCGAGGCCTCTTCACAAATTCTGTTGGGAAAGCAAATGCATGCTAAGGAAGGTTCCAAAGTATCTTGAATTACCTCAGGTTTATCAACCTGCAGAGAGGGATGCCTGTTCCATGTACCAAAGCAGTTCTGACTTTGCTCATTCCTGCCCTCATCAGCTGAAAAAAAATTAAGGATGAATTTCAGTACATCCTACACTTCTTGTAATGGAAGTGAAGACTCTTGATGGGTTATCAGAGTTGGGAAAAAACCGGTAAAACAGACAACTCCTCATATTCAGACAGGCTATGTGTGGGGGAGGTTGTTTGGTTTTGTGGTTTTTTTTTTTAAATAAATCCTTTTCTCGGATTTTCCAGATGCTCTCTGGAAAAAGTATTTGTTTGAATCACTAGAAAGTGTTTTGGAGTTTTGGTTTTTGTTTAGGGTTTTTTGGTGGTTTTTTTTCAAGTGAATATTTTAATACATCTTAAAGCTGGATTACATGCTAATTATAACTATGTCATACATTGTAAACCTTGAATCCTCAGTGATGCAGATCCATATACCAAAAGACATGCTACTACATTGTCTGACACATGATAAAAAGCTTACTAATTAGCTTTTCTTACCAATTAAAACACATTAATAGAAAACTGATTTGATTACAATCCAATATACTGTAAATCACAAACGCACAAACATCTCCTCAACAAAAAGCCTCACGCTTTTAATGCACAGTAAGTAAGAAGGTGGTAATGGAGCTCTAGCCTCAGTTTTGCTGGGTTTTTCTGAAGTTCTCAACCTTTAATACCAGATGTGCATTAAAGACTGTCAGAATAACAAAATTGTCTTCAGAAATTGATTTGGCTGAGAATCAATTGAAAGGCAATTTGCATTGCAATAAACCATTTCCTGCAGAGAAAGAGACCAGCTCTGAGAAATAGGAAGCTAAGTTCCCTGATATCACTATTATAGAGCCTATGTGTGCTTATACATGCATTTCCACATAGATGCTAACAGAGGCACAATTAAATATTCATGTTGTCATCTCCTACGCATAGCATGGGTTGTATTGCAGGAGTATTTTGCTCTAATCAACAGCAACACAACTCAGTTGATATTGTGATCTAATCTGATGCTTAGAGAGCATTGCTGGTGACCTGGCTTCTTCAGAGACACCTAACAGCTATAGATACAATTATTATTCTACTTTGCTGAACTGATAAATAACACATCTGCATGCAAAGGCCTGGAAGCTATATCAACATGCCTTGTCCCCTTTTACATGCAATTAGCTGGCAGTGTCTCAGCAGCCACTGAATTTCTGTACTGTCATACATCAGAGAAAGAAAACTGCTCTGCCTTGCTACAGTTCTTCCAAGTATTTACACGTCAAGAGGCATTTGGCTCTACCCTTTATAATTAAAGAGAGGCCATAAACCAAAAGAGTCAGTGCACCTTTCCAGGAAACCTGTAACCTGGCAATGATGAGGCTGTGTGCAGTGCTGAGCTGGAGCACCTCTGGAGCCGCCATCACCATGCCGTGGCCAGCTGTACCTGCCCAGGCTGCTGTTGCAGTTACCAGCTGCTAGCTACGCTTCCAAGCTCCTCTGACATGCATTTCTCCTACATTGCCGGTAAGGTTTCCAAGCAGAGAAACAAAGCCTTCTGGCACGATATATTTGGGTAGATTTCAAGCTAAGTTAAGAGAATTGCTTTAACGAGCTTGGGAAGTGATGACATGGCAATTCGGGAAGCTGTTATGCAATTTGTGGCGCACATCTTCATGTATATATTGGACAGCTGAACTGAATCCAGGGAGTAACAGCACTGCAAACCTTGGCTTGAACCCACCGCGTAGCTCCTGATGTGCAAGGAATATCACGTCTAGATTTCACCCCTACAGACTAGCACAGTGGCAACGCCAGAGCAAAGTCATGGCAAAAATGGACAACAAAAGCACAACGGCACAGAAAAGCTCCTCACCCTTTCAGCAGCTACCTGCTCCATTTTCTTTCCCATGCCAAGATCTGGGCAAGGGAGCACTCCTGTACTCTGCAACTCCACGGAGCAGAGAGAGAAAAGCATAATGCAAGCAGAGAGACCGACCGTGATCTCTGGGGGGCTGCCTGCAGCTGGACCTCACAACAGAGCTGGCTTCATGGCAATACATATTCATGGCAACAGAAAGCTGAATCTACATATACAGGCTCCTCCTGGGATGCTCTTACCCAGTGTGCATTAATAAGCCTTCAAAAGTTTATCAGAAAGACCTTCATAAGTTTATCATAAGGAACCCTCCCCACCTAGCTTTCAAATATTGATTCAATTATACATGCTTATGTTTGAGCTATTGCCATTAGTTTTGTGTTAAGCTTATTCAAAAGAAAGGTTGCTTCAACACTCATTGCTCACTTCATACCCTACTGTTCTCACAACATTTCCAGATATTTCTTACTTATGGTTATTTGAGAACTCTTCCTCTACAGGCAAATAAGGGACAGATCTGTCTGGATCAAGCAAAAGTATCCTTCTTTAAGAAACACCAGACATTCATGCAACGAAACTTGAAATAAATCCTATTGCTCTACTAAAAAAACCCACAGCAATTCTCAGTTTGGTGTTACCTCACACAGCTTTTAAAGAGCAGACAGCAAGCGTAAAACATACAAAATTTCAATGGACCTCCTGCTCACATCAGTAGTGAGGCTCATCCAACAAGCGGTTTGAGCCTGAACAAGCTTCACCAGTAATTCATAGCGTTTAGTCCTGCTAGCCGCATCTTGAAAGATAAACCCAACCTAATCACACACATTAGGCAATGGTACTGAAAGCCCTCAAGAATTCAGTCATCCCAGGGTTGTAAATCCAAGATCTCACAAGGTCACAAGGCAGCCAGCTTCAAACATTTCAAAACAAATCAGCTTGCATTTTGCTGACCATTGAGAAGTCTTCATGGCATAAAAAAACCCCAGTGAGCCAGCACTAATAGCAAGAGTAAACCACTGTCCTCTAGCAAGAAAGGATTCGCATGTTTTCTGGGCATTAGCAGCTGAGACAAACCCCGTGAGGGGCTGCCGTTTACCAACCTAAACACCCTCGAAGATGACTGGCACACATAATCACTTTATAGAGTCCCCCACACTCCCAAACCATTTGTACATTTTTAAAACATTGACCTCAAGTCTTCGTCTCCAATATACATAAATACAAACATGCTTCTAGGGACTAATTTTAAACACGAAGCTGAGTTTGCCAAACAGAGGAGGAGCTGAGCTACAGCATTTAACGCGCCTGTTTCACTTTCCACCGGCTTCCAGCAAGCCGCCTGCATGAAATTCATATCCTGTTTAATATCTTCTAATCCCTAAGCAGTCCGAGGCCCACTCTTTGCTTCTGGTTCTTGTTTTTCTGGGAGTAGAAGGGAAATTAAGAATTTCACATGCAGAGTTCCTCCCGGCAGCTTGGATCAAAGGCGCTAGCTAGTGAGCCAACACTGCTCTGCAGATGTGCATGCAGAGGGAGTCGTTTCTCTTGCCACGTGAAGGCTGCCAGGTTTGCCACAGGGGCAGAGAATTCACAAGAGGAAATCTAAATCAGATCTAAACACCTTTCAGTTTCCTGCCTCCACAAGTTTATAACTTCATCAGCCTTTCAGACCACAGCTGAGTAGAGGGATCAAGCTCCCCGATCAATGTTGAAAAGTCCACAAGAATTTGCACTACCCTGGGGCTACAGAGCCAAGGACATCCATATCAGCTGAAAGCTGTACTGCAGCTACTCTGCTTTGCTAGGTCATATCTAGAATTAATGATACTTCTAAGAGCTACCCACAAACTACAGCGCAGAAACATGCTGTGCCTCCTAACCCTTACAGTCAGCCAATGCATGGTGATATCTCTGACCATCATGTACTTAGAGGGAACACGGCAGGGCCAGAGTCAACTTGCTATTTTCTGCTCTCAGTGCATTATCAAAGACAACATGCAAAAGCGACCACATTTTCACAAAAGTCAACTCCAGTGTGCAATTCTCTTACCCAGCTCTACATTATTATGGGTCTTAACATAGGTTTTAAAGGAAGGAAAAATATGCATGTAATTGGCTTAAAAGATCTCTGGGGTATTAAAAAGAAGATGGGAAAACCCAGGGAAGTCCAGTGTTACTGTGGAAGTCATTTCCATGCCCTACTTTTTCAGCTGTGGAACATTTCTTTTGGAAAAGAGTCACTTACAAGTAAACTCTAGGGGATTTTTTTTTTTCCCCCCTTACAACAATAAACATTTCCTGTGAACTAGTGTTTTGAAAATCTCAACAGGTTTTGAGGTTCAGTTTTGTACTGATAAGCATCCAAGAGTTCAAGTGTGTATCAAGGCTCCTTTGATCTACACGCCAGAGTGGAAATCCTAAGAGAAAAAGCTCTCTTGCAAGATTTCCTGTATTCCTAAATTTTTGCCAAGGTGGAAATAGTTTATTCCTTTTTCACAGCAGTTCAGTGTTTTTACTTCCAGCTTAGCTGCAAATGAGAGACACGAACAATTTCAAGGAAGCAATCCAACCAAGAGATCAGTTTGCACACACACAAGTAGGCAGGAAATTCTCTTGGGAGGACTGAGAGTTTCTCAGAGTTAAAAACAGTTGTTGGCTCATTAAAAATTTGAGGTGATGGGCACCAAACAACGTGGCCATTGCTTGCATTGGACTGCTCTATCTTACAGAATAAGCTGGCAAAAAATAGGGTTTAGCCTCCCAAGTTAAAGGATCCAACAGCACAGAGATTTTTCTGGGCCCAAACAGAGGACTGCAACCATGCAGGAGCCCAGATCTGCAGATCAAACAGGAGTGTAACTAATTACTTGGTATCAAGCCCAAAGCACCCTCAGGTCCTTCAACCCTGGATGATAACCTAGAGCCTGCTGCTGCATTTCACTGCCACAGTGGGCTAAAGCCAAGATTTTTGTCTGTCAGTCTTTTCCTATACCTTGCAGAAAAGCACTGAAAATTAGAGAAATCCTCTCTGATGCTCACTTTGAAGCACAAGTTCTGCTGTCAGGCTTCTATCACCCTGTGCCTATGTGTGCTACTTTAATGAAGGGCTCCCAGTAACTAGCAACAGTGCAAAAGGACCTGCTGATTCTCCAGTGAGACACGGTTCCAAACAACCCTCTGAAACTAATAGAGGGGGAAAGCAGGGACCCAAACACCAAGCCATGTTTTATTAACGTCACCCATGGTCTCAGAAGGCCAGAACAATGCTTTGAGTTGTGGGACCGTCTGCAATACCTCACCAATACTTCTGCCTTTTTTTTTTTTTAAACAATGGAAAAGCTCCAAGCTGTTTCAAAGCACAGAGGAAATTCATATGGCAAGTCCTCTTCTCTGGGAAGGGAGAGGGAAGGCAATCCAATTATCTCCCCAGACAGGAGGATGAGCTTTGTATGAGCAATCAGCATATCTGGATGGCTGAGTCTATCAGGCACCAGCCAAACCTGGGCCTGGCTCCATTTACATGCCGGGCACACCCCACACAGCTCAAACAATGTACTTAACTGAAGTTATTAGCTACAGGGAAGGGAGGGTGTGGGGCTCAGGCCCTGCTTTTGACTTTCATTTGCACACAGAAAACTCAATAATCATCAGGCACATCTTGCATGAGCAAACCCAAACCTGACCCTGCCAGAAAACAACTCTGTCAGGTTAAGTGCTGTCTTGGAGGAATATAAAATTGCAACAGAGAGGAAAAGGCTAATTTTGGGTATATATAAAGCATACTTCTAATTAATTTCTACTATTCTATTATCATATACTCTCTGTGGGTTGGTGTATGGGAAACAGGTGAGGTCTCAGCTGGTGGGTGCTACCAGGTGCCCTCCAGCAAAGGGCACAGCAGGTAAAGACAAGGAACACACCTCCTCACAGGCGGCCATCACGCACCAGACCTCCTCTGTTTATCAATAAACCATTAGCCCTGCCACTTTTCTGCAGTGAAAGTGCACTGCACTGCCCTTCCTTTAGGCTTCCCAGGACTATGGTTTAATTAGGAAGGTGTTTAGAGCAAGGATGCTTAGATGCATCTCAAATAATGACTTTTTAACCAGTGAACCAGGAAAGTCCACTCCTGTTTTAAAACAACAGCAGAAAGGCATAGTTCAAGGAAACACTGCATGGCTGTGAGGAAAAAAACCCTACATTCTTAGCAGTGATGTCCTACAATCCAAACCGCTCATTTTGATGTCTTTCATTAAACAACCCTTATCATTTTAACATCCTACCTCAAGCTCCATGTACAGGCACAGAAGTCCCTCAGAGGACACGGCAGGCAGTGGAGGTAGCCTTCACCCCGGGGACCCGCAGCCTTCCACTCACAACGACCTTACTCGCAAACCGCCGCCTTTTATAGCCAGCGCCCACTTGCGTCATTATTCTGCATTAATTGTGACGCTTTAAAGGAGAAGCCCGCACGCGGCCAGCTCGTCAGCGGCTAATAACCCCCACCCCACAAGATGGCGTCTGGGGAGTTGGCAGCAGGGTTGCCCTGGGCGCCATCTTGTGGGGCGGGCAGCCCTAAGCAGAGGGCGGGCGCCATTGTCCTCCCTAAATTTCAAGCTCCTATTTCAAACCTTCTTCTTCCCAGATAAAAGTGCCTATTGTCCCAATTTCCCTTAAGCTTGAAGCACTTCACTGAGTCTAGAAATAATTTTGGCCAGCCAGAATTTTTCATTAAAAAGGAGCACAATGCTATGACAATAACCTCCAGGAGTCCACAAAACCCTGATACGGACCAGGTTTGTGTCCTCCATTGCGACCTATGAGATGCATCAGCAAAACAAACAGTTCTGCAATTTTATTTAATGCCCATGTCCAGTATTAAATAACACAATTAGGGATTGACATCTTGAGGCAACGAGGGGGCCAGCACAACATCCAGTCCTTGGAGGAACATCCAACGCAGAAACTTGTGGAGCAGAAATGGAGGGCTGCTCTGCCCTCAGCAAGGCTCAATGCCTCTGGTGGTAAATATAGGCCCTATGCTCACTAAATGCACTTGTGCATTTAATAAGCTTTAAACTTAAAAAAGTAAATGGGTTTTTTTCTTTTTGCAAGTCCAGTGATTTCTGAATTCTGGTTATTTTTGTAAGTTTGCAAGGAAAATGTGGGAATGCTTTAGGTTTACAGGTGAAAATACTGAAAACAACTGCAAAGAAGCTACTAGGGGAATGAATATGCCCACCTAGTTCATTTATTTGAACACTGAAATCTACTAGGAAGTTTTGAGCAAGTGTAGTAAGTTGAAAAGGAGGTTTAGTGCTTGAGCTTTCTTTGGTTGGCACTTGTTCTACATAGGTTTATCAAAATTTGCAAGGTTACAGCAGTCAGGAGGTGCAGATGCCTTTTGTTTCATTAGCTTGAAAATGGGTATTTACTGTACCAGTATAATATTTCAGTTATTGCCTTATTAGCAGAAGAAGAAAAATCTAGAACTGACACGAGATTCCTGCTCTTTATGGCCCTTATGCCTAATGTTTGCAGGCTTTTGTTAATCCTCTTGGAGCAATTTAAAAAATGTAAACTGAATCTGAATGTAGCGTTTACCTGGCACCTCTTTATGGGTGTTTTAGATGTGGTATTTATTTCATTCAGAGTCGTGACTAATTGCTAAGATGCTATGCCAGCGCGTCCAATCTGTGTGTACAGAGGAGGAAAACTCACATGCCTGGTCACTCCATGGCACCGTGCTGCAAGACCTGAGCACAGCTTATTAACTATTCAGGTTGATAAATAACAAAAAATCAAACAAATGTCTGTGCACACAACTATTAGTAGTGAAGAGCCTGTGAGGAAATGCAGAAATGGAAACTCCCTGCACAAAAGTAATATATTTACCTACTGCGGTCTGACATCACTCTCTAGGACTATGCGTAGAGACATGTCCCAGGAGCAGCATCCACCTCCCCCAAAAACAGGAAGGAGAAAAACATAGAAAGCCTAAATCTTTCCAGAATTAGGCAAGCACAGTGTTCTTTGTCCCTGGAGAAGACAGATGTGTTTTCAACTCTTCTCGCAACTGTCGCTCTTCTTGCATAGACTGCAATTTGCAGTCCAGGAATGTAGCAAAATGCTCAAAGTGAAACAACCTACCAAACGTCACCTGAAATAATCCCAGCGATACGTAAACTGGAGAACTGAGCTATCATTTTCTTCCTTATAAGCCTTGCTGGCGTTCAGGAAGTTAAAAATCAAGGGGAAGCTGAATTTGATTTTCATGAAGAGTTATCGGCACTCTCCACGCAGTTTTTTCTGACTACTGATCTATTGTTTATTAGCAGAAGTGAAGTCTGTAGTAGTTTAAGGGCTCCTTACCGCTGCCAGCAGAATGGGAATGTCTGATCTGACACTTATCCGATACTCGCATTTCTCTCTATACAATGGGAAAAAACTTTGGAGTGGAATTTTGTTCTCTGGGATACCAAATACCGCCATAAGGCCTTCTATTGTGGTTAGAGCACCTTACTGTTTTTAACTTTAATTCCATACAGCTACCACAGCTCTGGACCACACCCAAAACCTCATCTAATCTGCACTTTTAGATTTATTAACCTATTAAACTGCTTATTCTTATATTTTAAGTAGGCTTCTACTAGTATTAAATGCATGTTTTGAATGGAAAAGTTGACCAAAAATTCCCTCCTCCATTGCAGACCAGATTAACTTCTCCTGTCTCAGCAAGCCTGTGGTGAGGGCAGAGGACCATGGCAGCAGCATGGGTTTATCCGACTCGGAGCATGGATGTCCAAATCTTTGTTTCCTCAATCTGTAGTTTCATTAATCCAATCAGCACCAAATATAAGGTCCAAAGCAAAACCAGCCCTTTTGTCCCAAATCTAACAGCCTTCACGCATTTCCTCCAAACAACATTACCGAATCCTTCCTTCTGCCCCTAAAACCTCCATCCTGAAAGCTGCAATGGAAACGTTTCGAGTCTTGAGGAGCAAAGAAGGGCAGCATGGAGAGCGGCCTCCTTCAAAGCCCCCGGTCCTCACCCTGCCCTCAGCTTTCACGGGGGGAGGCAGACCCGCGCAAAAATCCTCTGAAGTCTCTTGGATTTGGAGGCTGTCAGAGAAGAGTGCTGCTGGGGAAAAAAAACAGAAGTCTAATAAACCATTTGAAAAGTTGGCTTTAATAGGTTAAATAGATGCCAGCCTTGCCTAAAAATGCAAATGAAATGTCTCCAGATTTCACAGAGAGCTGCTTCAGCTCTATTGAAAGAGTTAGATGTCAAGTCAACTTTCTTTATTAGCTACCGCTACGTGTCTGCTCCCCAAACGTGGCTGGAGCACGGCTGATACTGCAGAAACAATGGGAGAACAAAACACCAGTATTTATAAATCAAAAAATGTGCTTGGCCCACAATGAAGGCATTGCTGTGTTAAATGTTGCACCCTAGCTGTATTTTACAATCCAGTGGGGTCACGCTGTCTGGAATACTACAAAAACATATTTAATCTTCTGGGAGCTGATGAACGTGGAATATAAAACGCCTCTGTAGATTTTCAATTAAAAAATAACCAGAGTTGGAACCTTTTAAATCACTCTGGATGCAGCATCCACCGCTTAAATCTTTCTAAGCTAGAAGCTGATCTGTAGCTCTCACAAAACAGAAAGGATTTTGTCTTGCATAAAACAATCTTGGGCCAAATCCCATCTTGCTTGTGGTGATGCAGTCTCGGGAAAATTGACGCTGACACATCAGGTTCACCAGTGCTGCTGCATGGCGAGAGCGCACGAGTATGCCCCCAGATCTCACAAATTTAAAAGAAAAGAGGAATTCCTCAACAGTACCCGGGCATGTTATTAGGAAGCTCTATAGCCTCACAGAAATGTTTGGGAAACGCTCCTTTGCAGGCTGAAAGGGGCATCTTGGAGAATAAAATGCAAGGCAAAGTGTTTCCCATCGTGCACTTTGTATCACGGCAAGCACACAAACGGCAAAGGGAATCTCCACTTCTAAAAGCTCCATTCCGCAGCAAAGCAAACGGCCGACACCAGCTACATTTCTAACAAAAGGCTACAATTCAATGGAAAATAAACTTTGTGTAAGCAGTCCTTGCTACGAGAGCTATGCAGATGTTGACATCGCGAACTTGAGACTTCCCAAAACCTGTGGTATGGACCGGTCCTGCCTGAACAAGCTTTACCAGAGGGACAGACCGAAGCAGGAGCGACAGGACGCCTTCGTGCCTCCAGCCCTCAGACCCATTCACCAGCCCAGTTCAGACAGCTCAGCCCACCCTGCCTGAATTTCATCTCGTGAAATCTCATTAATGACCCTCAAATGCTTTGTTGTAACAGATAGATAAAAATAAAAGCCATATATATATATACACACACACACACCCCATCTCCTAAGGTCATGCTAGCGATAAATACAACCATATGGTAAACGCAACTGCAATGAGCATCACAACAAATAAACGATGTGTTAATTAGAGCTAGTCTTACAACAAAAACACTGAGTAATCGCAACCAGTCCTCCCACCTCCAGAAGAAGCAGTAGGAAACCAGCAGGAGAATCTCATCTGGAGAAACGGGGGCTTGCACAGAAAAATCAACTATGACTGGCCAGCAAGAGGAGTCTCAAGAAGTCCCCACTAGTTAGGAGAAAGCTTCAGGTGATGAAACAACCAAAATGATTTCCAAAAAGAGGTGGGAAAGACCAGGCAAAGCTTCCTGTTGCCAGAGCTGCCAAAGGGAAAACTCTTTTCAGCCTGACAGGTTAGGCATCAGGAGGGAACTGGTCCCAGACAAATCCCCGTTATATGTTGAAGGTGGCATGCACAGTCACACCCCACTCGGCTCAAAATAAATAGCTGCGGGCAGCCAGGAATGTTAGAGACTACAAATCCCACATTCAAATTCAATTGCTGGTTGTAAAAAACCCGATTTTGTTGATTAAAACAGTGCCTTTTCTTCATTCGGAATGCAAAAAGCATCTGTATAAAACTACAAAAATACCAAGACAGTCTTCTTACCTAGCCCTACCTACCAAAAATTTATACCTTGGGTTTAATCAAGCGTGATATTTCAAATATGAACTTTGTTTAGCTGGTTTAAAAACAAACTTGGAAGTTAATCACTATGGGCAACTAACCTCTACCATCTAAAAGAAAAAAAAGAACTTGACCTATTATACTTCCAAAAAGCAGCTAATTGCTTAAAATACGTAGACTGCTGTTCAGGAACAGCTTGAATTTTTTCCATCTGCAGTGAAAACCATCTGTTCTGCATGGTGGATTTCATGACTTTTCAGGTCCATTTCTAAATTGAAATGGATGTTTTAATGATGAAAAATGGGGAGAAGTGATGAATACTTCATTAAAGCACATTATTTCCCTGTCAAACTTCTATTCTCCTGACTGTAAGCAAAAATAATGTCTGAGCAGAGTTAACGTCTTGGGTTATCAGGACTGCAGATGCCTCTTGGTATATGATTGAACAAAGAAGCTATTTCATAACCTGCAAACAAAAATGATTCAATAAATTGGAATTTCTTTTCCTTCTAATGAAAAACAGAGTTTTCAAACTCTTTAAATTACCTACATGTAATGCAAAAGACACTAAAGAGATGATATTTCTACCTGTTTATTTTCAATGCACCATTCTTACGACCAGTGAGGCACATTAAAAACGTCAATAGGTACACAGTATAGACTCAAATCAGCAGTTCCTTTTGCAAACTGTATTTAATTATTTTAATAAGATGAGAGGATATAATTTCCTACCAACGCAAGCACATGATGAGGAACCAGCAAACTGTAGAAAACATTCATATCTATCACACAAATAAACACACACTGTGTTTCTATAACATTTCTCAGTATATTTGCCAATTACCACATATTTTTGGACTGAAGCAAGTGTTTGCTCAAGCATAGAGAAATGATAACATAAATATCCAAACAGGGCTTTCTTTTGCGCTTAGGCAATTTATTAAACCAACAAGACATTTCAGTATTGAATGAAACTGAACAACAAAAAAAAAAAAGCTAGAAGAGAGTGATTGGATTAGAATTCAGAATAAAATACCAAAAGCCTTCAAAACCATCAAGCATTAGGAAAAACCATGCAAGACCCAAGGTACTCTGCTGTCCCACTGGACTGGGCTAACTGTGCTCCAAGTCCTGCCAGGACCTGGCCAAGACTTTCCAAATTATCACCTGACTTTCAATACATCACCTTCTGAAAGTGCCAAAGAGGAGACTTCTTAACAACATCTAGCATTCAATGGATTGCCACGGCACCTTTGATAACCTATTCCCTTCTCAGACATCGAAAAGATCCATAAACATTTATGAAAACCTGAGCCTGCGTTACATAGCTTTAAGCTTCTTAATAAAATTGTTGTTGATTAGCGATTCCCAATGAAATAAAAGCCAAATCCAACATGCGGGCGGGCTGCCTCAAAGCTAACCTCTGAACATAACATGCCAAAACACTTGTCCTTTGCTTGAAGACCTCCAGTGAAGTCTAAACAACCTCCTGGCTGAATGATACCCATTCCCCTATCCTCAGATAGGCTTCCACTTGCTTGAATCTTCCTCTCGCTATCAAAAAGCCATTAAGCATCATGGGGACACATTCAGGAGAATTAAAGCAACTTAACGTCAGACATCCAGATGTCTTATGCAAAACTTCTGGGGAGCCCTCCTCCACCCAGGTATAGAGGAACAGCAGTTCGAGCTCAAGAGGCATCATAAAACTGGCCTTGGGCTTCTCCTTAAACTCTGTGCACAAAGGCCACAGCCAAACCATCACCACCGGTATAAATACAGGGTTGCACTTTCTGCGTTGCAGGTCGTGAAGAGGAGCTGCTGGCTGTGCCAAGAGAGGATGACTTAACGTACCACCCAGCTCATCCACAGCCCAAAATTCGGTATCGTTTCCCAATGAGATAATTGTTCAGCTGACAACATAGGAAGAGCTACATAAAGGTGAAACGGTGTTTTGGTTGTTTAACCAAACAAGGGGAAATACTACAATAAATGACAATATTCAATTGAAAATCGTGTACTTTAATTGCATTGTAGTACTAAATATGATACTTGATTTAATCTAGCAAAATTCAGCTTCTCAGCGGGAGCAGTGTGACTAGGCAGAAGAAATCTTCCTGGATTTCTCCATATTCATCGGGAAGAAAATGATGACAGTAGAGACTTTGCATGATCAATACATAATGAAATAGCTTTAAAGTAATAATGTTTTGCTTGCTCAGTGCCTGTTTCTTTTCTTTGTAATTGATGTTGCACTGAAGTTTTAAGATTGCATTAGCAGCCTCAGAACCGTTGCTACGCAAACAGCTCTTTTATACCTCTTGTATCTTCTCCCGGCAAGTTAATCCCAGGTGGAAGACTTTCCACTGATGGTGCTGCTAGGTGCTGGATCGGGATTTTAATTAGTCATTACTTTTTTCTTTTCCTCTGTTTCTACAGCGCAAGACACAGGGATTTTAAAAACAACCAAATTCTCTCTATTCATACCCTTAGCTCAAGTTTGAGAAAACCCAATGATACCATCTGGTGAACAAAAAAAACCCCACAGAGCACATTTATTTAAAAAATACCATTTCATACACCCATAAAGGGGAGGTTAGGAGTGGATTATATCAAAAATATTGAAAATCCTTTCATCGCAATCAAAAATATTATGGCAAGTCTATAGGTCATTGCCAAAGGCAACGAACAATATGTGATCTGATTTCTGCGAGTTGAGCTGACTGGCGCCTTTGAAACCAGTTTTGGCACCAATATAAAACACATTCCTGTTGGTTCAAGGAACGAGAAGCAACAATGTAAATTTAGCTTTTGAACCCGATCTAAAAGTACTCTGGGTAAAACATCTGTCTGTCATTAATTTTCCTCCGCAGCAGCAAACCAAAGGATAGTCCTCCAGGTGACCCCAGGACGTGTATATTATTCACAGTATAGCAGTCATTTCATAGAGTAACTGCTGTGTTTAGCTTGGATCCAGACCTTAACATTTTCTAACATAGTTTAAAAGTCGGATTTAGAGCCAAATGGGATACAAGGATTTTTCAGTTTGGGTTTATTTTCCTTTTGGTAAGTATATTCCATATATAGTCCTCCTCCTAAAGTGAGAAGTCTTGCATATGTAATATAAGAAGGAAGGCGAGATTTAGAAAGACACAGCCTACCAACTAGCTTTAAGAACTAAGAACAAAAGAATTCTACAAGATTAATGTGAAGGCACGAGTACAATAAATTCTACCCTTTCTTCCAAAAAAATAAAAAATGCAGAGTGAAACCAAGAATAAAGTATCGTCTACAAAACAGTTTGCAAAAATATTTTTTTTATCTAAGTCAGGAAATTTGCAAGTACAAGTTTTTATTCAACCTATTCTGTCACTTCAAACAGCCGCATACTTAAAGACTTCCAGTGGACCAGATTTTAAAATGCCTTTTTCATAGAGACATCTTCCAAAATGTTTCTTGATTCATGCTGCAGACAAACTATTCTTCCCCTGGACAAGCCAGAACAAATTTCTGTATAAAATCAGAGGAGGGAAGGATACCTGAGACATCCGTCTCAAAATCCTGTTTAAATAACGCTATTATTAGACTTTAATCTAGAAACAAAAGGTATTGAGATTCCAGCAATCAGATCAGTCGTATTTGCTATGGCCCCGCACAGTGAAAGGACAGCCTAAGGTAACCACGCTCCATTTACAAGCTGCAAAACAAGCCCGATACTTCGAACGTAAAAGTTACGGGCGCTTCCAGCAATCACTGGATCAAAGTAATTTGTTCCCTTAACAGGAGAGTCTCTTTAATTCACAATTATACTGAATTTGGGTGTAAGATTTGGTGTGGATCTTTTCTATTGCTGCCACTTCTGAAATATGCAGACAGGCCTTTATTATCGTGAAAAGGCCACGGTGATTTTTCTCTCTCCCTGGAATAACAAGTGAAGTAGCAAGCGGAGAGGGATGACAGGGGAGAAGCAATGCCCGCTCTCAGTCAGCTCCCACTGGAGAGAAGTCTTCGATCATCAGAAAAAGAGAGAATGAACCATCGCTTCCCGACTGCAATGGCAAAGACACGCTTTTCAGACGTCGAGGGAGAAAAGCAACAGCAGAAGTACCTAAATATGTTAGAGTCCGTGGGGTTTGGAATCTAGCTCTACGGCCGTTCCTTTTCTGCGTAAGCAAGAAGCCCAAGCCCTCCAGTTCCAATTCTGCACGTATTTCTGCTAACGATACCTCTCTGGAAAGGAGGGGTTTGATTTCCTTTGTGTGACTTCTGTTACTCTCTGTGTTTCTGTTGGCTGGTAGCAATGCTGTGCAACTTTGTTCTCCAGCTTTTTTCCTTCTCTAAAATTGCATTTCTCTTATTTTCTAGAGTTCCCGGTGATTGATCTGTCTCAGGATGAGGCTTTTTGGCTACGAAACAAGAGGAAGAAAGGGGATCTTTTCTATTAGCAATTATGTTCTAACTGCATATCTCTGAGAAGGTTTTTTTTCTTAACAATTTTTTTTTTTAAATATTTCAGGCGGTGTTCAGCAAAGCAATTTATTAAAGTAATTATTTTTAAATCCTAGTCGCCAAGGTTTGCACAAAAGCACACATTTTTCTGTGAAATTAATGCTTACAGGGAGATCAACAAGAAACATTTGTAAATGCCTTTCTCCAAGACTGACACAAAATTAGCATAAAAATCCCTAACCCTTGGGTACGTAGGAACACGCCGTACACAAACCTCTACTTGTTTCTCTAGGGGCATGGGATGTACCCTTTTTCAGGTTTTTGAGACCCTGAATCTCTGTAGACTTCCATAGTGAGATGATTTTAGTGCAAGGCACAGCAGGCCAGGCATGCTTTCCAAAAAATACCAAATTGAGATTACATAAAACGAGTGGAAAAACTGAAAAAGAAGAAAGATTTTGATCAAACAATTTATGGCATTTCTGACTGTGAATGCAAATGAAATAATATCAGTGACCTTAAAAATGAACTGAAGCAAGAGGTCCTTGGAGGCATGGAGTCAGAATAGAAGGCTTTTTTGCTCCGAGGGCGAGATAATGCTCAGACTGGAGCTTTTTAATACATTGTGCTCAGTAAATCCAGTTCAGGGACAAAAGTCCTGTAGAATATTTGATTTCTGGCATGAAAACCACTATGCTGAATTGGTAAATCATTCTGCAGTGAGTTATGTTTTTGAGGCTTCAAAATGCTTGTTTTCTGGAGATTTGAACTCACTTACTGATCATTTTCAGAGACTTTAAGTAAAAAATAAAGGAGGTTGTTCTGAAGTGTGCTTTATTTTTCTTTCTTATGTAATAGGCGTGTTTTGTTTCAATTTTTTCCCATAGGAAACAGCTATTAGCAGTACCCAAACTTTGGAAGAAATGTCAACAGATGAGACATGGAAAAAACTTCCACCCTGCTAAACGTAATTTTTTCCTGTATCACATGAAAACGTTCCCAAGAAACTTTGAAATGCAATACATCCACGTTTACTTTTCGTAGTGTTACCCAGTATCCATCGTGTTCCCCGGTGTGGTACCTTACCAGGGACGAGTATCTGCTTCTCTTGGGAAAAGCTTTGCAAAGTATACCGCCGATTCTATAAAAATACCAGCTTTGGAAGCCAGACATTTCCCCGTCCCTCTCCCACCAAGATAGCCTGGAACTTGATTACAAACACGTCAGTCTGTGCAGGACGAACACCAACCACACTCCGAATCAGAACTGACATTAAAAGAAGAATGGAGATGGTCGGTTGGTGGGTCTCTTGGGAAAAGGCTCTTAAGAGTGTCTCCCAGGATAATTTAGTAAAAAACCAATTTCTCTGCAAGACCGTTTCTGTTCCTAAGAATTACCCAAATAAGACAGTTCTCTCCTAGGCTCCTTCAGTCTAAGGAGAAATATAAAATAACACATAATAGTTTTTAAAGCTTTTGAGAATGAAAGGCTAAAAAGAAGCAATAGACTTGAGTCCAACTCTCTTCAGAAGCTGGGAAACCACAACAGCCATGGCTCTGAGCAGCTACACCCTGGAAGACCCTGAGGCTGGAGAATCCACAGCCTCCCCAGCCAGCAACGTGAGGTTAGGCTGGAGCAAGAGCCCAAGGGCAGGGGCTGGAAGCGAATTGCAACAGCTTACCTCACTTCTACATGGCTAATCAACTAATTAGTGCAGTCATGGTGACCGGAGAAGTGCTGGGGATGGAGGAATAAAGGAGAAGATGTTTTTCTTTTTCCCTTGTCCAGAACAGGTAGATCATGGACAGTGAAGATACCAGAAGTCGTAGCCTTTTCTCCAGCTATCCCAGCAGTTCTGCACACAGACATCCCATAGCTGGTGTAGCGGATAAAAGAAAATCCATCATTGTTTATTGCCTATCTAAAGCTTAATTCAGTCTAAACTCACCGGTTACTACTCTGAATCACTCTTAGTTCTGTCAAGTGATGTAGAAAAAAAGAAACCTCAGAACAGGAAATACGTACACAGAGTCAAAAAAAAAAGGGAAAACCTTTACATTACTGTGGATTTTCTTCCCTGAGCTGAGCTCAGCAGCACTTTACCATTACCCCAAACCGCTGTTTCTGTCCTCTCCTATACATCCTGCGAAACAGCAGCATTTGTACCCAACAGGGACGGCTCAAAGATTCCCATGGATTGTCTCTACCCTTTCTCCAGCACTAATAAACATCATTCCGAAAGAGCAAACCACAGTCACACTCATCGCATCCAACACATCTCCCGCGTTCATCCTGCCGTATTCAGGCTGTGAGATTAGACATGCAGCATACAGCCGTCTCATACGCCATTATTTCTTATTCTCTCCTAAACCAGGGGACTTCTCACTACAGTTGCTCTGCTGTGTTATCTATGAATATGCAACTATGACGATTTATGAGGTGTGCATTGGATTTTGCTCATAAAACCATTAAAAGACTCATCAAAAATGCTGGGTTTATAGTGTAAACCCTGTTGTTTTACCTTCTGAAGACTACTCACCGGACAAAGCTTTCCTTTCACACATCTGGCTGCTACGTACACCTCTCCTTGGAAAACATGCCTTCAGTCATTGCCCTATTTCTATATCAATTCGATGCCAAGTAAATATTATTCAATCAAAATTACTAGTCAGGGCTTGGCAGCTGGCACAGCAGTTCACAAAAGCACGTAGGAGTATAACTAGATGACAGCTACACAGTTGCTTTCCAGCACAGAAGCGGCAAAAATAATCCGCATGCAGTGGGTAACGGACTCGGGCAGGCTTTCAAAGCCAGCTACCAACCTCTGCCAGCTAAGGCAAACAATCATTTAATTTTCTTGCATAGAGGGAGATTTAAAGCAGCCCTGAGAAGGTCAGCAGAAAAAAAAAAAGAAATTTTGAAAAATAATGTAAATATCCAAGCCGAGACGGGCCTCAACATGCCAGAAGGCCCATATTCGCAAGCACAAGCAGATGAACATCACCAAAATCTAAATAAAGTGCCCTTGTCCGGGCACCACGGAGCAGCTTCACGGAAACGATAATAAACTCCATCACGAACGCTTGGGCGCAGACAATGCCCGAGCTGTACAACTGCCCGAGAAGTCCTGTCCCCCAGTGAACAGTTTATTCCTCTCCTTATGTTTTAAAACCAAATTCCTTACGTAGAAGGACTCTGTGACCCTGCTGTTAAGCGCACGGGAAGATGAAGTTTCAACACCTTCCTCTCAACCACCTTCCCAATTTCTAACAGCAAGGGATTTTGGACAAATTTTGCTGAAATGATGGTCATATAAAATTTACACATGGGCTCAGGCAACGTCAGCAATTACCAGAATGACCTCAAGGCTCAGAGAGGAATCAAGATGAGAGGGAAGCTGGTTTTTCTGCAATAATTTAGTAGCAGATGGTGACTTTTGTTTAGACCTTCTGAAGAAAAGTAGCCTTGAAACAGGCACTTTACCAGTTTAATTAACATGATATTGAGAGGAATATTAAATGTCTAAAGCAGGGACAATTCCCAGAGCCTCTCACAATCTTTAACAAATCAAAATTCTAGTGCTGAAATTTGGTTGGTGCCTTTTTTGGGACGTGAATTTCAAACTTCTGATTGATGCTTCATCCTCTGTGCTTTCCAATTTTATTATGCAGTGAAAGTAGATCAGCTCAGCTTCCCGATTAAGGTCTTTGCTTGTAAAATGCCAAATGTTTTACAGCTCTCAGCAGAGGCTGAGACCACTTGGCATTTCACCTGCATTTTGTTTGCCTATAGGTAAAACAAATACCCAGAAGCTCTTCCCTTCATAATCTGAGCATCTTCATATACTAACTGGAGCAGCCTCATTTAACACGGCGGCATATTCTGAACTTCCAACCTGACTGAAGTGGTCCAGCGACTTCAAAAGTTTAAAAGAGGAGTAAGGGGCCAAGATTGAAAAAGCCAACAAAAGAAGCAATCCAATATGAAGTGCTTAGTGACGAGTCAGAAGCCAACAGCATCACGTTCATAAGGGCGCGCAGGTCAACTTGTGGCCGACTGCCTACAAGTCAGAGAAGACATTGCGGTATGTTCTGGACTCCTCTAGATTGAAAAGTCTGTTCTCTTTGAATAATTTTGACTATTAGAAGTATACGATAGCCTCCCCTTGCCTAAAGAAAACACGTACATCAGCTGTTCTTCTGCATGAGGATCGGAACAATGTGTTTACAATAGGGTGACATTTCACAAACTGTGTCTCCGTTACCCTCCCACTTACTGCTTGACAAAGACAGCATCAAGCCTGGACTGGTGCATGCTAACAGGAATAAAAATGCTCTATTTCGGCTAGTAAATGGAGACAGACTGAGAGGAATTCAATTACAGACAGAAAATATACATTTCTGACCTGTACATTCAAGGTAAATTTAAATGCCTCCTTTATATGAGCTGAGATGTAGCTGAGATTTTTTCAAAGGTTTTTTTTATACTTCTAAAAAAGTACACTTTCTGTTGACTTCCATTAGCACATATGGTATGCCAGAAAGCACATGAAATAATCATACGAACAAACAACTAGTGGTACACAGATGAAGGCGAAATCAATTCTCCCTCTATTTAAGAGTGAATGAAAACCATCCAGAAACATTAAATGCTACAGGGGGAAAATTGGCCCCAAAAAATGAAAAGGAAATTGAAGAATTGAATTTGCTAATTTAACTCAAATCATGCATTTCTTTTACTGTGATGTTTTCGATGTCAATGACATTCACATTCTCCTCTCATACACTCTTTTACATGGACATACCAACATCCTATTTCATTCAAAGACTTTCAGACTCAGGGCGATGCATCACGATTTCGCACAACAGCACCGCTGTTCAATGCCTCAGCGTGGCGTTTCTTTCAAACCAAAGGTTTTAAAAGGGCACCTAGACCTGCACTACGTACCTGTGCAAACGCTGCCGCAACGTCACCGGGTCGTTAGTATTCACGCTGCTCCTCACCAATTCTGTAGCTCCGCTGCTTTTTAAATATATTACTTTGGTTTTATTTATTCTGCAGTGCTGTAACTAAAAATGCTCAAGTTAAATCTCCCTGATCATAAATTCAAAGGAGAAATCTACAATTGAAGGAATTAGTTACTCTAAGTGTTTTCAGCTATCAAAACGCATATATAAAATATCTCAGCAAAACTTAAACTCTATCAGCTCTACAGCAAAAAAATACTGACTCCTTTCAAAAGCTGCCAAGCCTCATTAATCACATCTGGATGAATGAAATCCTATTCATTGCCATCAACGTATATTCGCTCTGAAATGGTAGAAATGTTTCAGGTTAATCTTTTTGACAAAGTAGTCGATTCGGTGAAATAATTTTCTCCGTATAGCCTGGATCCTCCACTAGTATAAATTTGAGAGGCTCGGCTGGAGCCAATGAAGTTCTCCTGATTTGTATCGGCTCTGGCCCCAGCCAAAAATTTCCCTCTGTGTCAGGGAAAATGCATTACTCAAAATCCTCAGGGAACCTTGGGACATATTTTCACATGTTAAGCCGATGATCTGCTTGGAGAGGCTTCCAAATTTATTTTAGAAGACAAGATGAAAAATGCACGGTCATGTTATCCTTTACGATGGTGCTGTGAGGGGCTAAACTGACCTTTGCTGAAGTGTATTTTAAGAACGAGAGTCACTTGGGGAATACTTAATGTCTTGGAAGAAACATATTTAGCTGGAAATGAGACCTAAACAAGAACAACATATAAAAAAACCTGGATGTGTGCTTTAGCATACTGTACTTACTGTATCTTTTCTTTAGAAAAGAAGCCATCAGGCATAAAAATCATAATTTTGGTCTTGAAGTTTTCTTTGACCTGCTGATAACTGAGCCTGTGAAGTATTACATCACAGCACCAGAGCTCGACATCTGAAATGAGCGCTCATCTGACCCAATAGGAAATGCTACTCCGTATTCAACGGGCTCCAAAAGTCATTGTTAACATCACCTAGTGCTAAAACTCTTGACTACACAAAGGAAAACACACAGACACTGATCTTCAGTTAAGCTTTTTCCACCATTTTCAAAATATCTCACGATAACGATTAAGGTTTGGGGGCTTAACCAGCAGTTTACCACGGCAAGCGTGACGTTCAGCAACACAAAACGGCAACAAGTTGCTTTGCAACCCTTCCAACAAGCCTGGAACAACCCGAAGCCGAGGCACTGTGAATATACCACCCGCAGGAAGGCTGCAAAGCAGCGGGTTCCTGTGCCTTTCCTACTGACAGCGAGGGAGGAAATACGTTTTATTAGCTTTCAGATTTAAAGGTAATTCTTTGCTGTTAAAAAAAACTGGTCATCTGATTTTCACAATTATAATTTGCAGAATTCTTCCTGAAAGGGATCACTTGAAAAAGAAAATTCAAATCGGGGACTTATTTTCGGCACAAATAGGAAGCAAAGTAAAAGGAAAGCCGGAGATGGGCGATGCTGAGGCAGGGCTGGGCCACAGCGTGCTGCGTGCTGAAGGTCGCTCGGCACACGCTTGGCTTTTAAATATCAGAAAAGCCAACAGCAACGATGACGAGCGGAAGGTGACACATATTAGCGAGGCAGAGGATTTTAGTGGGTGGAAGGGGAGGTCTGTCTCTCTCCTCTCTGGCGTTAACAAATATTTGTACAAACTGGAAGAGATTTAGGACGGGCTGAGCCAGACCATCCAAACAGGAGGCAAAGACAGGCTCACTCCTGACTGACCCTGAGTTTGACATTTAATGTATCCTCTGGGGATTCAGGCCTGGCTTAGACTAAGTCAGGTCAATAAAAATGAAGTCGAGCTCCCAAGCTCTAGTAATAACGCAGTAATTTAAATGATTAGAAAGACGAGGTTAATAATGGGGCTAAAACTAGAAGCAGGGTGCCTGTGCCAAGCCCAAACCAGACAGACCCCAAACCGGACCGCATTACCGCTTCCGCTTTAACTGAACAGCAAAGGGGCTGCACCAATTCATGCGCAGGAGGAATTATCTGTGCCCAGAAAAGCCCAAACTTTCCCTCAGTGACGCACAGACAGGAGCCGTACACCTAAAGCGAGGTACAACGCTTACCCCGGAGCAACTGCCAGGCAGGCTGCAGCACCGGCACAGGATGGAACCGAAACAGGGCGAAGTCTCCCCTCGGCAGACAACTCGGGTGCCGCTGAACCACCCGGTCTGTGCCGCCTTGCCTTGGAAGCGGTCGGAGATCTCGCAGAAGGTCCCTCCACCTCTTGCGTATCCCTAAATCCCTCAAGGTCCACAGGCCTCCAGACCGCTCGGGACTCTGCCGTGCGTTGGTGACTTATTTTGCAGACCTTGACCTGACAAAACCTTGCTGCGTGGACGGAGGAAGAGGGCGAGGAGAGCAAAAACTTGCACTGCTTTTGAGACTATCCTGTCTCAGGCCCTTTGTGCAACCCTGCAGCTCACCACAAACAGGTAGGTGCTCCGAGCCACGCGCTAATCAAGGCTAAAATCTATCCTCGCAGCAATACCCACGTACTGAATGAACTAGCCGGGCTTGTCACTGCAAATCCCTCCACCCAGGGCCCGGAGGGAGAGGAAGGGAACAGAAATACTCTGTCCTGTTACCCTTTGCTTGCTTAACTTCTGTGTTCGCAGCCTGAGCGGCTTTTCGTCTAGAGGTGCCACGTCCATCCCGCGCGGTTTGGGAAGCGCGCATCATGGCGATACTGTGAAGTGGGTTCCGCGACTGCAAAATACGCAGCCGGGAAAGGGCTTCCATGGTTTAATTTGGAAAAGATGATCGGCTTTGAAAACATCCGTGTTATTCTAGCAAATAAATTTAGAGCAAATAAAAATACTGCAATGGTTTCCTCATTAATATTAGCAGTAACCTTCCCCCCCCCTTTTTGTAATATAAAAGCCATTTTTATTTTCAAGATCATTACGAACAGACACAGACTCATTAATTGCCCTTTGTAATCATTCTTACGCTAACACCGTTAGCGTACTGCATACGTTTGCAGCCACAAACAGACAGCACAGTCACGCAGGGAGATGTAGGCACAAAGCCTGGGGCAGGATCCAGTTTTCCCCCAAAAGTGACAGCAGCCTTGTATTATAACCACAGATTAGTTCACTCCAGAAGACGACGCTCAAACACGCATTTCGCTACAGCTGCCTTGCTCCCAGGCTAGAAAGCACACACAATTTCCAGGCCCTGCATTCAAAGCTGCCCACACACCAAAAAAAAAAAAATAGATTAACAGACCTCCAGGACAGAAAAAAACCATGACAGAAATTCCAAAGTAAAACACCACTTGCAAACCTCATAATTCTTGCACAATTTAATACTCTGAGTTAAGTAGAAATGAAATAAAATGAAAACGTCCATTTGGTGCAATCCAGCCACAATCATAACCTTAACTGCCACAATTATTTAGCGTATTCCAAATTCCCCTAACGTTTCTTCAAGCAGTAAGTAGATCAAACCCTGTGATTTTTTAATAGAATAGCTGACTCATTTTTCCCACTATTATTTTACCTGTTAGCAATTTATTATTCAGATTAATAGGACTGTAATAAGAAGCCGTGCTGCAAAAATTACACCTGGGCTGTGGAGTAGAGTTGCAACGTGCAGGAGGAGCACGGGAGCAGGCTCCTTCTCACCAGGTCCTCCTCCTCATTTTTCCAATAAAAACTAATACACAGATTGCAAATCTGCAATCAGCACAGACCCCTTCCCGCCTGAGCCCTCCCGCATCAATCCCGTAATAAATACTTCTTGCCTGTTCAAACAAATTTCGAGGCACTGGGAAATATCCGTTTGGCAGGCGCGTGGGGCTGCTTAGTCCGGCAGGGCGCAGGGATTGCGGAGCAGCCGTCCACGTCAGGCATTGCCTTCCCGAAAGACATCCGTCCATCGCTGCCCGCTCCTTTGCGGCAGCAGCAATCTTTCCTGCACACCCTTGTCTCAAGTTCTCTTCACTCCCCCCCAACCCAAACCCGCCTGTTGCTCGTTTTTCTGTGGTCCACGTCACAACCAGTCCGTAATTTTTGAAGAAAGTGGTTGTAAAGATTCAGTTTTTATCTTCTCCTTTTTATCACCTGCAATTTGAGACTTCCTAACCACACCGGCATCATTTGGGTGTTGCCTTGGCCAAGGCTGAATGAAGAACAGGCACGAGTAGCAGTCCTGACCACTGAAAGCAAGCAAGCAAGCGAACGAAAAAAAAACCCAAAAATTGCCACAGAGCCTGGAAAAATGCTATCTCAGCTGCTACCCTTGGTGCCGTGGGCTGATGGCAAGCTTAGGGTTTGATGGATGCTCTGCTCCCATCTGAAGGGCCTCCTGCGAGAGAGCTGCTAACAGAAAAGGGGCCTTCCCATCTCGGTCATCTAGCGAGAGAGGCCAAGGCCAGGAAATCATGAGCACAAACGGACAGACAACAAAAATGGAGGGGAGATAAAAAAAAAAAAAAATAAAAACCAAACAAAACCAAAAAAACCACCAGAAAGCCAAAGGTTCATATAAAACTGAAAGGCAAAAAGCGACTAAATACAAAGGACTGCTGGCTGCAAGTCCGTAGATGTGTTTGCACGCCCAGGCTCCTCCGTCAGCTAGGGCAATGTGACACCTGCAGCCCAAACGCTGCCTCGTCTTTGTCAGTAGTCAGGGTTTCCATCCCGAGAGGGATCCTGCTGGTGCGTGTAACCCCAAAGTTCTATATTATAACCCACATGTATCTCTAGAACCTCAAAGTTCAACGGTATTTTCTTCCCCTTCTCCCTAGTTTTGCTTCTGAAAAGGAGGAGCTGAGGTCACGTTTACCATCTCTTGCTCTTCAGATGCTTCTCAGATCAGGGATGCCAGGACTTCCCAGGCGACACCACCACCACTGCGAGACTAACGATTCCTTACTTCTACATCGCTTCTACACATAACGTAGTAGCAGAGCAAACAAAGCCATCCCACTTGTAAATCTGAAGTAGTCATTTTAATAATAAAGAAGCAGAACCGTACCGTCAGTGGTCGGTAGACCTTTCACAAGGACATCAAAAACCAGGCACCTCCCTGCTGCATCTGCACGTCCCACACACGCCGACAGGATTTTGAGGTCTCTGGTTGCTGCCTGCCTATCGCAGCAAACTATTTTCACTCGCACGCAATTTATTTGGCTTAGCGGTCAGAAGGCATGGCATGAGACATCCTGAGGAGGAGGAGGAGGAGCGAAAAAGTCCAGTCAAAATTAAACCAAGGAAATCTTTTATGTAAGGCTTGTCTCAAGGAGGTGACAAGAAGAGGACAGACTGATGACCTCAGGCACTGGCACATATACCCCTGGGTGAGCAAGAGAAAAAAAACCAACTTTTCCTTTAGTGCTTGGAAACTCAGGACTTTTTGCCCTTAATATAAAGGAGGAACTAAATTCAGAAAGTGGCCCTGCAAGGAGGATGCTGAAAAATTCGATTTCAGGATTATTCAATAACACTTTTCTTCTCTGTTGTTCGGATGAATGAGAATTTGAGTTAATTTGCTGGAGTTAATTATTTATTGTTATGAAACATTACGGCTCCCGGATGGTCACTGTTATTGTACTAATTGCAGCATCTTGCAGAGGCCTCTTCTGTTTTATTCAACTCGAGAAGAAAATAGAAGTATCCGCCAATTCCCAAAAAAGTTCGTCTTCTTTGTATTACCACAGCCACCATACCCTCTTCCCACTACAGGCTGCTCTCCTTTTTCCAATAAAAGGCATCAAGTGCAGATTGATTTCAAAGAGAGAGAATTAAACAGCTCCTTTCATGCAGATTACCGTGAAAATGAACTCTCGGCAAGAAAACCCTGGTGTAGCCAATATCGCTCAAGTAGCTCCAGTACTGGCACGCGCTAATAAATAAATCTAAGATAATACACTTGTAATTACGCGCCTCCGTGTCCCACCCCAAATCTAACAGAGCCATCCAGCTCCTTGCTGATGGAGCACTCACGGCCTGTTCGCAAATTCGGGGCTCGGGACGCTGGCGATGCTTCGCCAAAAGGCTCTTCGGAGCTGCAAAACGCGAGGGCAGAGGAAGGCAGCAAACGCTCGAGGTCCGCAAACCCAGCCAAACAAAAATATAAACCGCGGGAGATGAGCGCTGTCTCTGGTTTTTCCCCTACGAGAGGCCAAACTGTTGCTCTTTCTGTTCCAGGAAGGGACAAAAAAAAAAAATAATAAAAGGACTAAGTGAATTAGCACGGTTTCTTTGCAGGGCCTCGTACCATTAACCCCGGTAAGACAAGTACCGCGTTTCGGCTTCTCTCGGGCTGGGGGCACGTGGGTCTGGCTGCGGTTCAGTAAAAGCAGGAATCGTTTCGCTGTCAGCGAAAAAGCAGGTTTTTCCTAACTCTCATTCCTAACACAACCCTCACCCTGCTGCTTCTTCGCCCCGGGCTCAAACTTGGAAGGACAAAAAATAAAAAAAAAAAACAAGGTTGGGGTGAGGATTTTATTTTTTTTTTTAATAAAATAATTTGTTTCTTTAAACTGAACATGTAAATCTGATTATCAGCTGCTTCAGCAGAAAAAAGAGCAATTAGATTTGGAAAAGTGTAGCCAGCAGTGAATATGCATACAAAGTAACTCGGGAGTGTAAACAAAGCTGGTTTAAACATTCCGCTTTATCCTTTTTCATTAGTTTGCAGAGATTACATTCAACTATTTGCTTTTTAATCACATTTGAAAACATTAATTTCGTATAAACAGTCCTGATTTCAAGTGCAAACACTGCGTAATTAGAACTAGTGGGGAAATGATTTTAGGTCCTGCGGAAAATGAGCCTGCTCGCATTTCATGCGAAGGGCATTCAGTTTATTCCTGGGGAAAATAAAACCCCCAAAGATGACAACCAAAAAATGTAACTCCCATTCGAGGTGGATCGAGGTTCTCTCAAATTCTCGAGGAGAAGGCAAATGGAGAGGTAAAAGAAGGGGGGGGGAAAACTTGCTTTTAAGTGCCGTGCTCCCCCGGAGCAAGAACCGGGTGCCTCTGCCCCAGGTGGGAAGCCGCCCCGCGGGAAGGGTGCTGGGGTGGTGCTGGTGCCCAGCAGCAGGAGCCCCAGCACATGCTAGGGATAAATACAACGTGAAGAGAACCCCTCGCATCTCTACTGCACGCAAACGCGCCTTTCAGAAAGTCCTGAGCCTACAAAAAGCTAATCCTTTGGGGAATTAAACAGCGCTTACCCACACAAAAGCGGTTTGAAAGGAAAAAAAATAAAATAAAAATAAATAGCAACAACAGATAACAGTGGGAAAACCAGAACCTGAGGATCTAAAAACTTTTCAAAAAATCCAAGATAGAGTTTCCCCCTGTTCGTTGTCGTGCTTTCTTCTGGTCGGTAGACCTGCCCCAGGTAAATTAAATGACGAAAAAGAAGAGACGAGAGGCGGCAGTATCTCCCGCCTCCCTCCGTCGGAAGCTGCTGCAGTCGGATACTCAGAACCACGCTCCCCCGTCGAAGTAGCGGCGACGCTGCGCGTCACCGGCGCACCACGGGTGGGAGGAGACGCGGCCTCTGAAAACCTTCGCTTCAAAGAGTAAGGCTGCAACAGGTACGTCGATAACCCCCGTTTCTGCCAAAAAATGGCCTTAGGCAGGAGGTCATTTAATCAAGGCCCACACTTACTTAAGGAAGTCAAATGGCAAGTTATTTTGAGTGAAGGAAAAGAGTACGAGAAGTAATGGGAGCATTTAGGGAGACATATCAATAAAGCTAACTCGCCGAACAGCCGCTCTGGCCATTGGAGAGCACATTACCATTACTTAACCGGCCGAATTACTGACTGCTGTGCTGAATTTTCACTGATGCATGGAACTTGCTTTCCTGTAAACTCCCAGTGCTACGCAGCTGGCGAGGTCTGGCCACAAGCGCGATACGTCCGGATGGCAGCAGGGAGCCTCTTTTTTTCCACCGTGCCTTTTTTTACCCCACGTCCGGCAGTCTCCTTTCCTCCAATTAAACAAACGCATCTCCTAAAGATTACTAAAATACTGCGTGCGTTCAGCTCCCGCGTGAAGCTCCAAGGGCGGGAGCAGCCTGGAGCACATGCTTGTACTCAACATTACCAAAATCTTCCCTTTGCTTTCTTCCTCCAAATCTGACAGCATCATTATTGAACAAAAAAAAAAACCAAACCCAAAAAAAAAAGTCTCATGTCATTCAAACCCTCTAAAACATCCCGGAGAAACAGAAGCTGTTTGACTTGGACCTTTATGCAACGCAACACCCCACCTTCAGCACAACAGGCAGAGATGCAGACAGAAGAGTGATCTCTGCCCCAAAATTTGTAATCTGTTTTATGTACTCCCTGCTGTCCTCAGTACTGGCCATCACCTTCTGCCTTCTACTGTCATTTCTGGACTCTCGAGTTCTTTGAAGAGCACAAATAAAGGTGCACAACAAACACAGCTAATTGTTCTTCTGAAAGTCTTCAGAAATGCAGTATTCGTAAGGGTGAAAACCAGAGCCAGCAAATTTTTCATCTTTTATTCATTTGACTATCTCTAACGGCCAAAGAATTGTGAAATTGAAAATTAAAGTTTGGGCAGACCCAGGAAAGCAATTCAAATGCAAATACCGGCAGCTTGGTGCAAAGACAATGAAATTCAACACGTGGACACCGAATTACAACAAAAAATTCATTAAAGGAGGTGTCAGAACAGACAAATAACTGAGCAACCTGGTTCAAAACATAACGTCAGAAATTTCAATCAATCTGCTTTACAAAACAATCAGGAACTAAATACTTAACGTAAAGCCTCACCAGACACCTGGCCTGAAGGTGAAACGCAAGACTTGGGCCATTCAGTGGCTCTCTCGGGGTTTATCCGAATTAGAAAACTGTTTCTGTGCCCCTCTACACAAACCCTCTCTCACTGGGAACACTTTAGACACTTAGCAAGGCAAGCTATCATTTTTCTCAAACAAAATAAGTCTGAATTGGTGAGATTTACATCAGCATAATGCCTCTGCATTGCAGGAGTTCTCCATCTGGTTGGTTTTCTGCTCTCCCCCGCTTCGGGGTTATCAATACCATCGCTGGGTGTCCTTCGGGAGCGAAGATGCAATTTTGGGCTAGCGGCTCCGTCTCTCTTCACAATGCCTCGTTCATCCTCCTGAAGCTTGATGAGGTCATTGTCTTGAGTGCTCCGAGAAGCGAACAACATATCAATTTCCAGCCACGACTGCTGCACTTGCATGCTAACATCAGGCAGTGACTGGCTGGCTTCGGGGCTGCGGTACCTCGCATCCAAAAGAGCCGCTGGTGCTGGGAAGGACAGCTAGCTCCTCATACGCCTCATCCTCAAAGTTTGGAAACTTTGAGGTTTCATAAATAAAGCGTGAAATATAAGATGACTTAACACGGGAGGTGTTATTCACAGTAGCGTGAAGATGATCCAAATCCACACTTGTCCTTCGGTTCATCAAAACCACTTGGCACGAGCGTCCCAGAACAATTTCAGGTGACAAAGTAATGCCTGGCTCCATCAAGACTTCTGACACCTCAGAGAAGTAGGAGGGAGGTTAAATTAAAGTTGGCATCATCGAAAAGATAACAGAGCTGCTTGCTGCGCTCTCGTACAAAGACTCGCATTTCATTCCTGGCAAAGCAAATGCTTTTCAGCTGACAAACCCAATATATCCTCTCATGACTTCGGACTGTACTCAGTTTGTTTTCCTCCCAAATCCCATGAACTCCCTCCCAGTCCGTAAAAACCCGATGCAACCCATCACCGTGTACACATCCTGAAGCACAACCAGGAGAGAGCGTGAGTTTTACAAGTCTGCCGGGTCTAACTGCGCTGCCGGGCAGACCTGCCTCCGGGGTCGGGGATGCCCGCGACGCTGTGGAGCACACCAGGCGGGAAGTCCCCCATCAAGGGGACACATCGCGGCGATTCACGCAACTCGTGCTCCGTCCCTTTTGGGAAGCTCTGTTTGGCAGGCGCGTCGACCTGGTTTCCTCACGTCACATTCGGTAGCCAAGTGTTTATCACAAATGACAAAAAGTCATGACTACTGAAGAGCAATACAGAAGAGAGGGGATAACTATTTCACTACGCAAACGCCAGCTCAGCTTCCCCTCTCCCTCCTTGGGGACGTACGACCGAAAGCGATCTCCAAGATGATGTACAGCCATTTGCCATCACTACCCCCAGATCTGCAGACAGCTCACCAGCACTCCTCCTCGCAGGGAAAACCAACGGACTGCAGTTAATACGCAAGGTAGGAGCCCGTGTTTTCTGAAAAACTGGAAACGAGCATCTTCCAGAAAAACAAAACCGTAACTAATAACGGCTGCACACTTTATCTCCATCGCACGTAAGCAAAGCAGAGGTTTTCCGCTACATCTATTCAATACACAAATCCACTTAAAAACCTGAACTCATAAACATATGGTTACAGCTTGCCACAAGTTTTGGGGGGGTTGCTGTTTGTTGGGTTTTTTAAAGGGCACAGAAGAGCAGTACTGAACACCTTCTGAAAGGATGAAATCGCTGCCAACTCGAATCTGAATCGGCTATTAAACACCTCTACAAATTACCTTGATGTCTGAAGAAAACAAACCATCCACCCTAGCCAGAAATGTTAGGGAATATGGGATGAATCACAGCCCTGACGTCGCTGTTATGGTTGAAAAGATGCAGTCATGATTAGGTGACGTTATCAGATGTCCCAGAACAATCACTCACCAATACACGGTTTTTTGGGAGCTGCTCTTGAGAGCTTTTCAGGTGTAAAGCTGGGGTGCAGTGCAATTTATTTTTGGCAGAGGAAGCAACACTCTCACCTCGTCAGCTACTTTATCTACCCACTAAGTAGCAAACTCCTCTTAAATCTTGGTTTCTTTTTCTTCAAAGTATCCTCCAAAGAGTAAACAAAGGTACTTAAAAGGTCAGAGAGGGGTTTTCTTTCTTACACAAGAAAGATGGAGGCATTTTTAAGCCTACCAACATTTCCAAAGCCCCTCTCCCGTATTGCCTGCAAATAGCTAGAAGAAAAGAAACTGCCTTTCTGCGCCTCTTTTTTCCTCACTCTAAATGAAATGGTTGTTTCCCACCCCACTGAAAAATATGAAGCGGATAATGACCGACAGAAACAAAAGTGTTTTCAGACTACGCAAAAGGGACCCCGTGGGCAAATGTAATTCATCTGATGTGGGGATGGGAGACTGGATCAGGAAAAAATAGGGTGCTACATGATCACACCAGCTCCTGAAACACCAGTTACGATACTTATTAGTATATCCAAAAGGGAAATTGGATGTTGTCACCTGCTCGTTTGCTGCGGAAAACTGGGATCTGCATCTCCTCTGGAGTTACTCCCCCGTTGAGACCCAGCAGGTGGATGGCCATGCTCCCCGAGGCGAGAGCAAAACGGGAAGGAAGGATGACCGCGAAATGCATAAAACAAGTAAGATGCCTTGGATTCCTTGCACGCAAGCGCGCAGGCTGTCCTTTACTGGAGAGGAGAGCAGCATGCTGGTCACCACCACCTTTCAAGCGTTGGATGTCAAGCACCGGAGGTGCCCCTGAGGTCCCCCCCTTAGCGGCACGTGCGCAACCCAAGGTGGTCCACCATCCTCACACGGCACAGCAGGCCTGGTGGGAGGGACGGAAGCGTCACCGAGGTGGGACCGCCTTCCCACATGGCAGCCTGAACTGAAGAAAAGGAGGAAAGAGATTTCAGGCAAAGGGAGGGCGTGAGGAACGGGATAGAGAAAGGCTTCGCAGCCCCACGAGGCCTTGCCAGCCACATCATCCTTGATCCCGTTCACCTGCAAATTGAGCACCGAGAGCTACCGCAGCCCTGCAGCCGCAGCAGATTAAGCTAAGTAATAAAAAGAGGTGAACAGAGGTGAACGACAAGCCCGAGGCTTATTTCTGTATATGGCTTTTATGCGACTCCTGTAGAGCGCAGGCACGCCGATGCAGACCTCGCCGTTTCAGGGCAGCCGTTCCCTGCGACGCCTGTTCTAGAGAAGAGCTGATTTACGCCGTCAGATGGGTGTACCAGCACCCAAATGTACTATAAACAAGACTTGGCACACGGTCTGTCACGCATAAGAGGAAGCCAAGATAATGGAGTGCAAGTCCACAGGAGAAAATGTGATTTCTTGACGAGTAAAAGAAACTTGAAAGTACAGTAAAATCTTCAGCCAAGCAGTCCTTCCATAGGGTTCGGTCAATAATGCGTGCCAAAACAAATTGGATGATTTTTACCTGGATGATTAAAAAGATTGTGGAGTTGCCTAATATGCATTTACTCAGGATTATTCACAAAGGGTGCCGTTGACTGATTCTTGGGCTGCAGATCACTCAGAACAGATGCTTTGAATACTTATAACCTGAGCGTATTAATTCAACTGTCTGCAGGAAACCCGTTGGCTTCTAAAAATAATGCTTTTCCCAACCAAGACAATTGGGGTTCGGTTCGTTCCTTGTAAGATTAAATACAATCCCCTTGGCTCTTTAGGAAAGTGTTTTCTGGGAACACCAGTTGTGGGTGCTGGTGAGACCCTGGGTTTACAGCACGTAAACCCTCAGATTTAGGGCACCCTCATCATTCTGCTGAATCACGTTGGGCTCAGCCTTGGAGACAGTTCCGAATTCCTTGCCAAGGCAGCGCTGGTTTGCTCGTGCCACTGAGACCTACTCCTCCACCCTGCTTACTGTTTACTCACTTGCACGGTTTTGGGGATGTTTATGGTATTTTCTGTTCATCCCAAGGCTGACCGGGCACCTCCGCAGTCCAGAGACTCCGTACCCCAAGCTCCTCTTTCAAACTCTATCAGCCCATCGAACGAGGAATTTCTCCTCCTGCAAGCCTCGCCTTCCTTTTCAGACTAAAGCAGGTAAAACGGCTTTATTCCTAGCACCCTCCTGCCCTTCAATTACAGTAGCCAGTAAGACCCTTTCTGTCCGTCTTCACCAATTTTCCTCAACTGCTTTATCTGTTTACTGATCTTGTGTTTCCCCCTTCGTTCAGCAGACATGTCCCACGTGGGCTTACAGCATTGTGCAGGCTCCCACGGGGACAGAATCGGTATCTTTTGAAAGACAAACTTAAACTGCCTTTTTTTGAAGCCAGCGTCACCTTCCCCTCCCTGCAAGCCTTAGCTGTGTTGCCTGCGAAACAAACTAATTTTGGAGGTTATTAACCTGCGCTGGATAGCTGATGGGAGAATTTTGCACATCTTATAAAATGGATTCCTCTGGTTCACACAGCAGCCTAAAGAGTTGCTCGCTGGCATGATTAATACACTGAACGTACAGGCAATTGTTTCAGCTCCGTTCCCCTTTTAGGTTATGGAATTGCTTTTGCTGACGTTGTTCTTTAAATTAAGACAGTTTCAGATTGCCTTGAAATGCAAATTCTTAGGGCAGCTTAGCAACAACAGCTAAAGGGGGAACTGTTACAATTACAGAAGGAAGAAAATAGAAAGGATTTTAAAAAAAATCTCCTGCGAGGTCTTTGTTAAAACTTGTCAACAACTGCTCTCGTGCCGTAAGATTTAGGCTTTACTTTGGTAAATACCACTGGGCAAGGGCAGGAAAACCGGGTAGGACTCGGAAGTGCAAGCTGCTGTGTTAGTGCCGTGTCACGGATCCCAAAGTCCCTTTCCTCTCTCTCCAGCTGGCTTCAAAACAGCAGCAGCTTAGGACACACTGTGTTTTTGAGGCTCTGGGTACAGAGGGAGATGTGTATTGCCAAGACGACAAGAAGGGGCGATGCCGGGAGTCCTTGCTGCAAGCTGGGTAGCAGGGTGAGCGGTGGGGATAAGGCTGGAGAGATGCATCGGGATCCCTGCAGCGCTCACGCAGATATTCGGGCACCCCTGTTCAGGCGTTCAGGTTTGAAAACTGCGGCCCAAAGTTTACTTCAAAGTAAAAAATTATTATTGCTACAAAACACCTACCTTTTCTGGGGTGAGAGAAACCTTAGGTCTGCGTCACTGGCACAAATACCACTCGCAGAAAGCGGAACTAAATGCAGCAGATCCGACTCATAGACAGGACACCCTGCCTAAAAACCTGGGTTGGTTTTTGCAGGAAAACCATGAGCATTGCAGGGCTACGGAGCACAATTTTTAGCCCACGAGAAACGCGACTGCCTGGAGATTTGTGGGTGCTGTACGCTGCTCCCCAAGATACCTGCCTCCGCTAGCCCAGGTTGCCCAAAGCCCCATCCAACCTGGCCTTCAACACTGCCAGGGAGCCAGGGGCAGCCACAGCTTCTCTGGGCACCCTGGGCCAGGGCCTCAGCACCCTCACAGGGAAGGATTGCTGCCTCACATCTCATCTCCATCTCCTGACTTTTAGTTTAAAGCCGTGCTCCACCTGTATGTCCCTTCCCACCGTAGAATAAGCAACAAGAAACCTGAGGCATGTTGCTTAAACCATCACGCTCTTTCATTAACAACCTGGCAGTCAAAGTTCTTCACCAGATGGTAAGTTTAGGAGTTGTTTTCTCCCTACCAGCAAAGAATAGTTTTCACACTTGGGTTGTCCATTCCTCCAGGTAGCACCAAGATACGCTGAGTGAAGTCAGCATCCCAGTAAAACTATGCAAAACTCACCATCTGGAACAGGGAAGGTACAACTCACAGAGCTGACACATGTTAAGCGCTCAAAGAATTTAATTTAGGTTGACCTGTAAAGCAGATGCAAGTCATGGTCTTCCAGCAAGCAGCACCCCCTTCACGGAGTGAGACAACTGCCGATTAAACTAAGGAAGCTGTGGCACATGGTAGCAATGATCGAGTTTAGAAAAATCAGCTCAGTCCTCTTTTCTTCATTCTGGCCTGTCTGACTTTCACGACACGGAGAACTTCAACATCACTAGGAAAACCAGGGCGTTTTCACAGCTTTCAGTCCTGACTGCATGACAGAATGATGTTAGAATTCAAAGCAGTCTGGAGATATCAGCAGTAATATTTTAGCACATTAGCAATCGTCTGCCATAGAGAAAGCTAATTTTGTTCTCATTATAGCCCGAGATGAAGCCATGGTGTCGAACAGTTAAGTTCACACCTGCTCCCAACCTGTTCCGGTTAACTTTATGCGGTAATCATTAGGCTTAACCAGTGGGGGGGGAAATGTTGGTAAAACACTTATTTCAAGAGAAACAGCAGCTATTAATCCACAGCAAGAGCAGATCAAACGTATTGCCCTTCTGGTTCTTAAAGCATTGCCTTTTTCAGAAGGTCACCCTTGGAAATTTTCCAGGGAGCAGGAATGACATCCATTGATGAGCAACAATGCAGTCTCAGAAGCCATCAATGACATATTCTAAACATCCTGCGCATAGCAAAGATAGTAAAACAAATGCCAGAGAAGGAAATAACTGAGTCAAATTAGTAAAATTACGGATTTCCAGAATGCATATTCCCTTAAGGATATACTCGTACTTGAAACTGAAAAGTATTTCAACACTTTGTACAGAATTACTTATGCAAAATTTGTGGACGAATTCTGACTGATGTTTTCTACAGCATAAACCACACCAACTTGCTTCGACTTCTAGAGCAAACTCCCGTTGCTCTCGCATTATTGGGTTTGACCGGCAGCGAGCGTAACCGCTTGCAGTGCTTGCCTGCAGCTGGTGGCCGCGCGTCCCCAGCCCCCAGTCCCGCCGTCGCCTTGCTGCACTGCCGCCTTTCAGCGGAGACAGCGGTTCCCCCCCCGAGCCTGCTCCCAGCCGCATTGCGTTCCGCTACAAAACAAAGACCGTGGGTTGCAACAGAAGAGTGGAACTGCTCTGCTTAGATATACCTAATCCCCTTTCTGGCCCATTCATGTTTCTGGCTTTCTTATAGCCTGTTAGCGTGACTTCGACCACTGAAAAATGGATTCTTGCTGCTGAAGCCTGTTCAGGCCTGTTGGTGCCTCCTGTTCCTCGGATGGTGGAAACCCCACCCCGACCCTGGCATTTTTTCATTTCATATTCGCCTTCTCTACAATATTTTTCATCTTTATCACCTCCATGCTCTTTCACTGCCTCTTTCTTAGAGAATTCTCCCCCTGGAACTATTTTATATCTCCGAGCATCCCTTTCTCTACAACATTTTGATCTTTCACCGTACCTTTTTCACATGGGATCCGCATTGCACGGACCACTTAACACGAGGACAAACCGAGATCCTATACCATGCCGTGCCAATGTTTTTTGGTTTACTTTCAACTCCTTTCTCAGCAAAACCAAACATACTCTTTCTTTGGGGGTTTTTAGCTCGCTGCTGGACACGAGGAGGCACAGCCAGGGCAAGCAGGAATGACAACTCCAACTTTTCTCTCCCGAGTGCAGCAGCCAATTTAAATCCCATCACTGTGTGTAACCACTAGAGCTGCTCCTCTGCAGTTACTGACATCAAGCTTCACCTTTTCAATCATCCAGTCGCCTCCTATAGATGTATTTTGTGTAGGACATACAAAAGCCTCATTAATGCGAACGGGCGCTCAGGAAAACAAGCCGCACATTTTGCCTAAAGCACTCTTTAAAGTGTTACACCGTGAAGTGCGACCATTCCCAGATTTATTCCTGAGGACCCGTATATAGCAGATGCGTTCCGTTAACACAGGCCAAAACTATTTTCTGTAATGCCAAATTAGGTAAAACTTGATCCAGGATCTTAAAAAAAATAAAAAAAAACCCTGTCTTTTCCCCAGCTTTGGGACCGTACTCAGCCGTACGTGGATGCCAGCGGATAGCTTTGCGGAGGCTGCAGAAGACTAGGTGGAACCGAGCTGCTTCTCTGCTCACAAAACTTTGGTGAGCGAACAGGTAAAGCTTGTTTTTGTCAGTAAAGCAAGAAGATGACCTAAAAAACATACTTAGTAAAAAGGGCTGTCTTATCCCGAAGCTCACTGCCATTAGCTAGCTAGCACAAAACTCTTCCACCAGCACAGGATTTACAAAGGCAACACCTTCAGCACTCACATGGATTAGTTAGAAATTTTAGAAGGAGTGACAAGTGAGCTATGATTGTGCCTTTTTTAGCCTGCCCTGGTTTATGTAATGAAATTTTCTCTTCTGTGATCATTTTTAAATCACTACCACAGCTTTGCATAGCTGTTTTCTTTCCCGTCTTGATTTTATTTGCAGAAGTGAGGGGTTTCTGCTAAGAAATCATTCATCTTAATCTACAAAGCTCTTCATCAGTTGACAGCAGAACTGAAAGACGCTCCATTTACCACTTTGTAACAGCCAAAGGAGAAGCCCGATGACCCGCTATTGAAACCCAGCTGCAAGCGTGTCCCCCCCAAGCACATCCGAGAAGAAGCTACGAAGTACGGAGCCAGCATGGCCAAGCAGGCTTCATTCCTCCTCTGCCGTGCAGGAGGTAACACCTCCCTACCCACCGACATTCGCCGCTGAAGATGCTGCTGCTTCTGAGCGAGAGAGGAGGGTAATTTAGGAATAGTCATTTGCTAATTGAATAAGAGCGTGGGTTTAATTCAATTCACTGCAGCGCACCTTGGAACAGTTCTGTTCTCAGACTGCCGGATTAAATTTATTTGCAAATTTCTCCTAGAGGTGACTTCATATGAAAAATGTAAATTCTACATTTTTTTTTTTTTTCTTATTTAGATACCATTTGTACTAGTGGGATTATTTTGGTGGATTTACAATGCCTCGTTCACAATTTTTTGCTTTCTGTGTCACTGAGCCTTTCAATCTTTATAAAGAACTTCAGGAGTTTATTCTCAGGAAAGATTCCCTGCCCTTCCCTACAGGTACACATGGATATGCATTTTGAAAATCCCAGTTACCCCACCACGATCTAGCCGAACGAGTCGGCGAGGCAAAGTCACCTGCCTGAGGAGGGAAGTGGGACTTTGTTTTCTACAAACTTTAAAGGTGGATTTCCTCAGGTTTAGGAAACTACGTCAAGTTTATGGGAAAGCCTGAAGGCTAAAGAACATTGCACTTACCGAGGATCAAATTTGCGAGGTTTCTTGCTGGTCAGCAGCGGGCTCCCCCACCCCGCACAAATAGCTCTATAAAATGAGGTTACGGGAAATAACACCCTGGATAAACACAGGACAAGCTACATAAGCCTCTGTCAGGACTATAAGAAAACCTAACACTGACGTTTATGACAACCACAGCACTGCAACAGAATTAAGTTGTTTATGGTAAGCTTTTAGAAATGATGATTCTTTCTACTCCTTATGGAGCTCTTAAAAATCACTAATTTGTAATATTAGAGCGCATACTTACTGATTTCTATTCTTGGATCAGAGTGATTCTTAACTCAGATACCCCACAGTTTGACAGCTGATCTGCATAATATTGTGAATACAGCGTATATCAAATCTCAAGGCAGTGAAATAAGCCTTCAGTACATCTCTTTTCTGTGCGCTGCAATACAACGCAAGATTTATGGAAAATGCCTCCTGAGTGCCAGTTCTACCTTGTAGGTATCGGAAAATTAAAACTAGATTGTAAAACATATCATTCTTGTCACTGACTTGGGGTTAACAAAAGCCCAGCGAGAGTTTTTAACCCCTAACCTGTTTAGACACCAGTCACGCTAAGGAATGTCATTTATCTTAATAAACCCTTTCTACTTCTTACTGACTTGGCCTGATTAGCATCGAAAAATCATTTGTGAAAGTCCACATATAAATACACTATTCTACAGTACATTTACTCCCATTAGCTTTCATTTACTATGAGCATTTTTTGTTTTGCTGCAGCATAAGCTTTCATTCCCTTGTTCAGCTGCGTTATTTGAGGATAAAGCATTAAGCAAAGCTTTAACTTACTGATTGTCTTACCATGGTAAATAACAACGTTCAAAGAATGGGACCAGATTCCCTTTTTTCCTTCACAAAGATTAGTAAGATGTGTTTTTTCAGATTTTTCTTGCAGAAGATGGAAAAACTGAGATTACTGTTAAAATTTCAAGGGGCAAAGCAGCACAGAAGGTGCTGGGACATCTCAGCGTTCCCCAGCGCTTCGGTATTCCCAACCACCATCAAAAACACCTACGGAAAACCCAAATGCTTCTACTCCCTGATGATCACGATCTGTTTGGCCAACAGAGCGCAAGACTGGGAAATAAATTATCCTCCGAGCAGCAGTTATGAGCAAGGTTAGTTGTGCAGTGTTAAATATTTTCAGCTAAGAGGGGTCTGTGAAAAAGGTTTGGTTTTTCCAAGAAGGAAAACAAGGTACTGGAGAAAGCTGACAAATGATAACAAGCAGGAGCTGCTGCTGAAAAGCAGAAAATAAACTTCCTTTCTTTTCATTCATCATGCATGAGGTCCAGTTGTTCCCTCCAGACAAACATTACCAAGGACACCTCCTTCTTTTCTTATCTTGTACCGGCTGGGAGCAAACACATTCCGTGGTTAAAAAAAAAAATCTTCCACGGATTTAAGTTCGGTCCAAATTTCAAAACAGGAAACCAGTGTTTAAAAGAGATCTTTGGAGATAGTTCTCATTGCAGGGCACGTTGACCACTTGGCTCAAATAAAAGTCTATACCGGGACCTCAGAATTTCTCGGCCACTGTGGAGTGTCTACCCCATGGATTACTAAAACCCGAATGGATCATTGGAAAACTACCAGGTTTAGGGGGAAAAAAAAAAATCACCCCGCCATCCTTAGGAGTATCTTCCCAGGGATGTCTGCACTAAAATTCACAAGCCGTTCACCATCTTGCACTGGTGAAGTCAGCAGGGCTTTGCCACGGGCAGTTCTTTATCTCCCACTCAAGATCTTTTATCAATATGACAACTTGACCTCACTTTTCCAGCGGAAACAATCGCCACAGGAGGACATGGCAAAGCACGCAATGTTTTGGGCTGAAAGCCCTGAAAAAGCTCATTTAAGTAAGATTTCACCTGGTTATGAACAAAGTGCCTTTACAAGCTCCTGGGCCTCTCCATCCTCCCCCAAGAGCAATGACGGAAAAGAAGTGGAAGCAGATGAAGAACAACAGGCAACACAAAATACGATTCACTTGAAGAAACCTGTGAAGTTATACATCATTACCAGAAGAAAAAAAAAATCTCACAATCCAGCCAGAAAATAACTTCAAGTTTCCTCCTACTTCAAGATAAGAGTTTATATCGTTTCAGCAGTGATAAACAGTCCCTGGTGAATCTCTCCTGGAAGGATGTGACTGCATAACTACAACAGTATTATTACTTTTCGAGATCTGCATCATCTCAAACCTCAGCTGCTGCTTTTATTTATAATATGAGAAAGCCTATCCAGCGTTATTTCATGTTCTAGTCGTTTCACAAAATAGCTGTTTCCAGTCAGAACCGAGAGGTTATAAAAATATTTAGCACAAGGATGGCAAACATATTTATTAGTTTTTCAGTCTGAAATTCCTATATATTCAGATTGCATTTAATTATCATCTGTGCCTAGATGTGCTAGGAATAGCAGCTGCCGGGATACATTGTCATTTCCATTATTTTAGAAGAAGACAGTGCAAACACTGATCTGACATTTTGATATCTTAAAGATTCGTTTCCTAAGAGTAGAATTCTCATTTTTCCCCAAAACTCATCTACGAGGGCTACACAGAAGTTTGAGATCAGGACCAACATATTAAACCAAAAGAAAAATAAGAAAACTTTGCTGAAAAATGCACTCAAAAAAATGTCCCCACCTCCTTGGCTTTAGTCCTTTATGTTTTACTTATTCCCGGATTTTTCCCTGTCAAACTTCTGGTCTGCAGAGAGCCTTGGCCACACAAAGCCATGGGAGTTTTTCCCCACTGATAAGAGGGGAGAGATGAAATCTCACCTGTATTTCCCCTGGGTCAAAAAGATGTTCAACCAAGGTGCAGTGTTTAAGGCACATGAGTATATACAGAAATTCTGGCTCTGTGACGTACCGAGAGGCTACTGGATTTCCCCATTTCACCCACTGCTGCATGACATAGCGATGACGAAGTCACCGCTCCGACCAAGCCCAGAACAAGCGGCAGGACTGGAGAGTTAAAACCGGCGGTGTTTGCAATGCTTTACCCCTCCAAGAAGTGGTCCTGAGCGCTCAGTGATCATACCGTACGTGCCAAATACAAACCGGAGATTGGGTTCAACAGGCTGAGTCGGCACCCCGTGAAGCAGAAGGTCACCAAGGCAGCTTAAAACAACTTTTTCGTCTCCATTTTTGTGTGGGGCACTTTCCAATTAAGAGTACTGGGGACCTTGGAGATCTATAGACCCCTTTCTCAGTTTTCCTGGTTTCACCCTCTCATTTTCCACTACAGATTAAAAAAAAAAAAAAAAATAAAAATCTTACAAGGTAGAAGTGAAATGACTTCCCCGTTAAACAAGAAGCAGGAAGCCTTTCTCTCCTTGCCCTTCTTCAAACTGTTTATTTTGGGCTCTTTGTACACCCTAGAGCAGTGAGGAAGGACACGGGGCTCGCACGGTTGGATTATTTTTTTTGCAGATCAGCTTTCACAGTAAACAAGCGATCCAAAGCGAATCAAGCCTAACAAAAGGGAACGCTTTGCCTCTAATGTTCCTTTAATAATAGTTTGGATTGCTAACACTAGAGACTTTCTATCTGCATGCACTGACTAAATTACATAGCCATGTATTTTAATGGGCAGAAATAAAGGTCAAAATCCAGGCGCTTTCATGTATACTATTATGATGAAAAGTCCTTTTATTTTACATTTCAGTTGTGGGAGTTTCAATAAAAGGGAGTCATGGAACGGTGGGGGAGAAAAGAAAGACATTTGTGCCTCCCTTTTCAGCTGCTATTAATAAAATGAATGAGGCTTTATCTCACCCATTTATTTTGTAAATAAACCCCCCTTAACGACAAAGCAGTCTTTGCATAACTGCCGAGAAATAAAAAAAATAAAAAAAAAAAGAAATAGCACATCAGCTATGATCTTATGTGAGGGGGAAAAAAAAAATATGCATTCATTATGTTTCCCATACACTGGGAATCTTTTTAAGGAGGTTACACCTATACATTTTCTTCCCTGAAGAGGGGAAGATGAGTATTTGGCTGCCTGGAGATGAAGCAGGTTGTATGAATGCATTTACAGAACAATCTATCCATGTGAGAAACTCCGAATTACCCCTCCCTCGCAATGAAGACTAGAGCTTTTGCTAAATCTGCTCCGGCCTTGTTCGATACTACGCTGCAAAGAGAACGGGCTCTTTAGGTGCAGAGAAGCTGAGATAATGACGAACAAGTGGCAAGAGCAGTAAACGTGAGTGAACGTGAGCAGATCCCGAAGAAAGCTGGGCATTCATTTTGAAAATGAAAGTATTTTTTAGGTCATCTCGACACTAAAACTTTGACAGCGTTGCTCAAGAACCTGCCAGCAGTCCTCCCTTACCCAAATCTGTCGGGGAAGCTTGTGCCAACGGCAGGACTGGAGTGAGGACAGCGATAGGGACTCAGCTACGCAGGTCCTTGGCAGCACTCCCACGACGGCATTTTGTACTGTACGGTCCCTCCTCTCCACCCATCACAGTCTGGCAACACCTTGAGAAACCTGAAGTTGGCTGATGATGATGATGATTTAGATAGCTACAAGATATGTGCTAGGTCTGAAGCCATTAGCTCCCAGCTTTGATTGCATTTTCTCCTCCCCCCAACCAAATACTGGCTTAGACCAACCAGAGGTTAGGTTTTCATTACTGAAAAGGAATGATTTAATCAAATAAAATCCTTGGAATATACGTACATCCTCTTGCCATTCCTTACCAAAATTCTATAGGGGTTGGGGCTTTGTTCTTTAACAAAAGGTCAGTATGTAAGATCAGCAGGGGTGGGCTACAGATTATTTGCCCGCCCCACGCAGGGTCCGAGCCGAGCAGAGGGGCAGGTCGCAGGACAGCGGGCACAGCCAGCGTCGCATTACTCCTCTCCGAACACCGCTGGGCTGCATTTCTGCTTCGCAAGCTAATACCTGTGAGATTTATACAGGCTTGCTTTCCTAAATCCCGGCTCGGGTGACAATGAATGTTCCCACTGCCTGTATAAAACACTATCATCTTCCCTCCTGATAACCGTTTTCCTTCGATTCAGCAATCTTGCTAATAAAGCCTGATAGGTTCATATGAGTTATTACAAAAAATATATACCAACTTGCAGTTTGGTTGGAGCTATTTTTAGGAGAAAGGATAAGTAAGAATATCTTCCATAACATGTTGCAGCAGTATTACCGTGCCATGTTTATACACCTCTAATGTTCTTGTTGCATTTAAAGTGCTAAGATTTAGTTCTGCAGCTTTAAAAAGAATTACTTTGTCCAGAACAAATATCAATCTATCAATATATTTCTATCATGAGCACAATCACTACCTATAAAACACTGCCACTGCGATCATCATAATTTCATATCCTGTTTCATCTCATGATGAAACCAGAAATGTTTTGAGATCTCAACCCTGCACTCCTCTGCCCTACAGACTCTTCCCCAGGGCTTGTGAGATAGACGGGGTGCAGTGCCAGATGTGAAACCACGTGCCGAGAGCACATTTTAAGGAACTTGGTTGATAACCCCCCTCGCTCCTTTGGCCCATATGCACATTTGTAGCACAAGGAGCTCCGGGAATCCTCTTTTAATGCCACCGCATTGCCCAAGGGACAGTCCTCAAGCCCTGCAAAAATGCTGGCTCCAGTTTCCAACAGGCAGCTCCTGAGATATCTTCCACACCTGGACTGACATCTGGAAACGTTAAACAGAGGAGTGCAAAAAACCATCTGAAAGCATTAAACAGAGGAGTGCAAAGAAGAAACTGCCGCCAAAGTACATTTTCTGAGAACTAATGGAAAGTCCTGTGAAAGGCAGGTTCTTCAGAGACTAGTGAATTGTTGGCAGGCTGTGCAGAAAATCCCACTTTGCCGTGAACGCCTAATTGATTCCTTCCTACAGAGTGCTCCTTACGGACACTGAGTAACTGCTCTCCAGTCTCAAGAGCCATCTAACACCTGGGCAATGAGATGCTATTTTTTGATGTTTGCTTGGGAAGGCAGATCCAAACCCCTCGAGAAGAGGTTTGGAGTCTCAGGTAGGGCCCAAAACACTCATACGGAAAGTCAGAATAAGTCTTAGAAGCAAAACCACCTCAGTTGTGTTAGAAAAGCCCTGATTGCAATGGATGCAGCTATTATTACCTTCTGAGTGTCCTTGGAAGATGTAGAAAGGTGGGAACATATATCAGAGGACCTAGCTACATTATCAGGAATATATTTTGCAAGAGCACTCAAAACTGCCTGGTCCTACACCAGAAAGGCAGGAACTTCACGGTGGTCTGAAGGAGGAAGTCTAGCAAGGATACTGCTTGGGCATACGTGACAAAACACAGCGTGCCGCCAGGCAAATCCCTACCTGCACAGGCTCAACCCTGTCTCTCCGGGTATGATCTCAGAGCATGAGACTGACCCAAAACACCCCGGCAGATGCAGAGCTCAGCCAACATCTCTGGATTCAATTGACTGAACCAGAAACTACACACTCACTCTTAGCCCCAGAGACTAAACAAATTAAAACCAGACTACAGACTTTATAAAGTTTGCTCCAGCCAGCATCCTTTCACCAAAGCTGGGGGAAAAAACCCAACAAACCCCTCAATATGTTATTCTTTGAGATGAATGATGATCACCATCAGCACTGGTGAGTACCACCAAGGAGAAGCTCACGTGTTTGGACTTTGCCATGACGATGGTAGCAGGCTGTAATAAAGCAAGGGACCTCTTGCAAGTACAGTGTACAGCAATACAAAAATAAACGTGATGCAGGTCAAGAGATAGGATGCACTGTCTCCACTAAGGTGGCAGTACTACTACCCCCATTTTGCTATTCTAGACTTGCACTTGGGAACAAAGTCATTTAGCCTACTTAAATCCAAAATGGGTCTCTGTTCTCCATTTCTCTTGCATTTAGAAAAATCAGTCCTACCAAATCCTTTCTCTGAGAAGACAAGGAACTGACTCAGAAGGCCCTTGGGCTAGAAGAGCAATTACATCCTATTAAACCAGATCTTTACGAGAGCAGCCCATAAAAAGAGACAAAAGAAGGGTCGGGGGAGAGTGCCACAGACTGAATGCAGCATTTGTGGAGAAGTGCACATAGCATCCAAGAGTCTGCAGTGATCATTGTCCAGTCAGGGGAACAAACCCCACGTAATTTCACAGCTAGGAAAAAGCAAACAGGAAAGAAAAGGGTGATGCAGTCCAGCACACCTTCAGAAGGGAGAACAAGCGTAAGTGCATTGGCCAACAGATTGATGATAAAATCTTACGGTGTCACAAAACTTGGGCAAAGGCTGTGTTAACCCGCAGGAGGCAGCAAGGTGACACCTTAAGGACCACAGGCATACTATATGCCTGCTTTGCGTTTGATTCAACAGCAAAAATCCCCAGAGGCTGAGGAGCTGCTTTGAGGATTTCACCCATCTGAGATGGGAGGTCTTCTACGGCCTCTTGCATTTCTCTCTGTAGTTCAAATGGCTACAGAGACTTTGTTTGCCTTCCCTTATCAACACCAAGCTTGACATACTGGCAAATCCTGCAGTTTCTAGGAATGCATTCCTTCCCAAGGCATCTCTGATTCCCAGAAAACCACATTCCCATGGGAAGTCACAATTCGATGCTTCTTTGCATTGGAGAAGCTACCAAGAATGAAGCAAGAAACAAAGCCTCCTTTAAAAATAAAAGGAAAATCTCCAGGACTGAAGACAAAAATAAACAAAAATTTAAGACGAGAGAAAAACTACTAAAACAAGGGCTGGGGAAGTGTAGGCTGTTTCTCAACATGGGTTCTTAAAAAGCTGCTTCTTCCTTTTTCATGCCTACAGAAGTAGGAGCCCACGGGGTATTGGCGGAGCTATTCACTCAGGTTCTCAAGCTGTGGTGCAGAGTTGCAACCTCAATATTCATTTGCAGGAGGACAAACAGTCAGCGAGGATGTTATAGCACCCGCTGCCAATACAAAATCGTGAGAGACAAAATAGTTAATCCAAGTATTTTTACCTTCCTTTCTCCCCGGCTCATTGTATTATTTCTTCCATACTTTATGGGAATAGCAACAAACATAAAAGGAGGACTCTTTACACCTATTAATACAGTTTCTAAAAAAATTGGAACCTCTGTTTATAACGGCATGACTGTTATTCACACGAAAGCCTAAAACTTGTACCTCATCACCTGATTTATCTCCAGCTCTGCTGATATATTTTCCTTTCATAATGCAACCATCAAATTTGACATACTGCAGTTGACAGGTTCAGACAGAGAGGGAGCACAAGAGGAAACATTTGGTTTCAGATGTGGGATATCACATTTATCCTCATTAGTGTGAGGCAACACCCACACATAACTCAAACCTGTCAACACGGTGCAGATCTAGATGCGTCTCTCTGAAAGAGACCTTTCCAGGTCTTCACATTTTTAAGCGCTTTCAGAAAATTTTAGAAATGTTATGCCCAACGAAATCATAACGACAAAGAAGTCAACGAATGCAAACCTTCAAAACTGGAACTTGGAAAATGTTTGGGGTTTTTTCCTTAAACAAAACTGGAGGTGGTGGACTAATTTTAGAGGCAGAATATGATTAACCAGCAAGAACCTGGTTTGGCTCCAAAAGAAACTTCAATTTTAAGACAAACAATCTGTTGAACCACTCTTAGAGCAATATACTTTCTCATAAGAAAGCTAATATTTCCGATCAGTTTATTTTATTCTCAAAAATGTTTTACTTGCAGAATCAAGAGTGCCAGCGTAGACTAGTTCGGATGTATCAGCCACAGCATCACTCGTCCCCCCTTTCCTCACCAGTCTCATCAGCCTGGAAGAACACTGTTGCTGTAGGAGGGCAGAGCACGTATGCTCAACGCTTCCAGCGGCTTCAGCCCCTAATGAACGCTTCCTGATATCACAAATAAGTTAATTTCCACCTTCAAAGCACAGCTATAAGGGAATTTTGTTGGTGTTGCTAGAGGTTAAGGGCATCTCTTTACCCAATTCAGTTAACAGGCAAAACTTGTGGGGTTCTCTTGCTGCTTAATGAACATAGGGGAATTAAGGGGTGTTCCCTGCCCCAAGCCATTTCAGAACCTGATGAAATACCTTGCTGCTTCATACAAATCCTTCTTCGAGAGCCGCCCAAGACAAATGGACACGTGCCGTTTGCTTCCTTCCGTAGAGCTTAAGGGAAAGCTTAGGAGGGGGAAGAGAAACACGTTCGCTTGTACAAAACCCTACTCAGGAAACGCGGGTTGCTATGACCACCCAAATCCAACGGCTCTCCACACCCTACTTGAGGTCTCTGTCCTAAGAAGTCTTTCACAGGCACAGGACCCAGTCTGTGTTACTATTTAACGCTCACGCAGATACCTGATGACAGCACCGCTGCTAAGGAACAGACAAATATTTAAAATGCAAAGAACAGCCTGTAAATAGCAAAACCCCTGCCTGCAGTCAGGTAAGGCAGAAAGCTGTAAGGAGAGCTCTTTTCATTCGGCTCCGATCGCGACGCTACCTTCTCTCCCACCCTGGCACCTATCTAACAGTGCCTTCTGTGGAGCCCTTCAGGTCGTTGTGCCTCACCGCGGGCACCTCCTGATGGCGTTTCCCTCCTCTCTGGAAGAAATACATTGGCATCCACCTAATGAATTCTGTTAACTGAACGTTGGCTAGCTGCATTTAATCCATGAGGCGTTTCTGAGGTGGTCTGTGCCACGAATCCGTCACACCCAGGTACCCCGGAGGACTAAACCAAGTGACAGTACAAGCAGGATGGAGCTAGAGATGTGAAGTCTTGTATTAAAGACTGGGATACAGTGGGGCCAGCACTGGTTCTGCAAGTCTGAACCAGGTGAAATGGGGGCCCTCATTCTCCTAGAGGTGGAAGTCTGGACAGCAAGACACACACAGACTATAGCTACAGGCAGCCCAGAACAAAACAAAAACAAACAGGAAAAGGCTTATTAAACTTATCAAAAGAAAGCAGCCGTCAACTTGGGATTCTGCTTGCTAAGAAATTTCAGTTTCAGCTCCTGACTTACAGCTTTGTTTTCTCATTACTGGCCCAAAGAGGACCAAAAGCCCAATTTCAGCCCAAATCAGTATTTCCAAGGCTTCAGACCTCATAGAAACAGCAATCCTTGGGCTCTCATGGCTAGGACCCTGTGTGCCTCAGTGCAGCAGGGCTGTCCCGGAGAGAGGGACCCAGAAGGGCCCTCCAACAAACACAACTCTCCTTCTGTTGAGAATGAAGGAGCAAGAAAGAGAAAGGAGAAGGAAGTCTGCCAGGCCAGCGGCAGCCTCCTCTTTCAGAGGTGACTGAACGTATTAGCAGTCACTGGGTTTAGAGGATGAGACTAACGGTACGTCTCCCTTAGCCTTGCACAACTGAAGAGCTATTCTATGCAAACACCTTTAAAAGCGAGCTCCCAGATCAGTGCACGTTCAGGCCAGAGGGCGTTTAGACAGAGAGCTCCTCAATCTGATGGCTATTTCCCTCCTGTTGGGACCGATGAACAAAATCCAATCCAGCTGAAGCACGGCACATGCCAGAGGCACACTCTTACCTCTCAAACTCAACACTTGCCTCTGGCCAGCACGCTGCAGATAGAGAGATCATCTTCCTTTTGAACTCAGAACCTCATTCTCATTTCCCTCTGAGAGCGCCTCACCACTTCTACTCCAAGAACATTTCCCTCAGCTTCCTCCTCTCCCCATCTAAATCACAATTCACAGTATCCTCCTATTTTCCTGTACTGTGTTTCACCTCTCCCTGCCCAGCTTTGCAGTTTGACTCACCGTAGGTTGACTAAGAGAATGCATGAAAGATTTTATGTTTGTGTTTTCAATAACCTCAGTCTTTCCTCAGGCTTCACTGTACTAAACAACTTTTCATCTCTAGAGTCCAACCTGTTGGTACCAGTGCTGGTCTCACTCCTGACAACAAACCAAAAAAAAAAAGTTACAGGGAGGGCAGGAAATCTGATGTAAGAGATGGAATAATGGGACAAAGAACACAAAGGGTTCATTCAGTCATCGTGTGCATGGGAGCGCATGAGTGGAGGGGAAAGAGTCAAGCTGACTAGCGTGGGTAAGGTTGGGCGAAGGCACGAATAAAAATCACTGCACATGCAAACCCGGTATTAGACAGCAGGGAATTACCTTTCTGCCAGAACCAAAGAGGAAGAGTGGAGTCAAGCCTTTTCCTGACCCTTCGCTGAGGTACAAAGCTACAGCCATTCCCACCCAAGGAATGTAGCAAACCTGGCATTACCTTCAGAAAGCACCATCAAGCCAGAGTGAAGAAGAAAGAGTCTGGAGGTCACCACTCATCATTACCCAGCCTTTGAAGATTCACCAAGCCCAGCAAGTGTCACATACATATGAATTTTAACAACCATGGTAAAGAACCAAAATACTTAATGATCACAATTGTAAAGGTCTCACCAGGACTAGTAGAGTCCTTGCGTCTAGAGGGGGAAATTAAAACAGACACTACTGCTGCCTCACCACGATAAACGGGAACACAGAAAGTAACAGTGAAAATGATGGATGTTTTCAAATCCATCTTACTTAAATTATTATTTAAAATTAGTCTAAGGAAGCATCACCAATACATAACTCAGACTTCTGGTGAGAGAGTCTCTCTCAACACTGAATCATAAATCATAAACAAACGTAAAAGTATTGGTTATCAAATGCTCTACATGAGGAATTTTTAATTCATATTAATCACAGCTATAAGTCCAAGTAAGGAAAGAAGGAGGAATTAATGGAAGAAACACTTGCAGTGTTTATTTGATTTTTGAGAAAAGAAAATACCTCTTGGTAATACTCATAAAGACGCATTTCGCCAGTAGAGTTTTGTGAAGAATAACGTTTTAAAAAGTTTGTAGTTGGGGGGCATTAATAACTGAGAGGACATAGAATGATAAGCCAAAATGAGCTAGTGTGTCTGTTCTCATAACCATAATCCAACCCATTTGATAACATCTTCTTCCATTTCCATTACTTCATTATCACTCATTGCATTATGTCTAAACATAGACTATAAACTCTTCATAATTCTGTTTGTAAAGCATTATGCATATTTATGGAGCTATCTAAATAATCTTAAATTAAGTTACAAGACCAACCGAAGACTGGGAGAGAGCCAAGCCGTGCCCTCACACATAGAAGGCTGCCAGAAGAGCACGGATAAGCTAGGGTACCCAAAAGACACAAAAGTTTTCTTTGACACACATTTGTTTTAGAAGACAGGAATCAAGAATCCAGGGATAGAGTTTGGACCAACAATTAGAAACATCTGGTAAATTCAAGGATGTGACAGTACACACATCATCATCAGATGTATCAAATAAAGGTCATTTGAGTACCAAGCCGTGTTCAGTACTCCAAACTGTGGTGGAGACAGTTCTGCCCATAAATTCCCTCAGAATCCTCTCCAAAGAATATGAAGAGGCTGAGCAGGAGACAAGCATATGCTGATTTTGATGGTGTCCTGTGGTTACAGGGTTTTTCAAGGGACAACACTGAATGCAACATGCAAAACCAACCATGCAGCAAAAATACAGGGAGCATCTCTGATGTGGTGGTGTTTTGGGAAGAAAGCACAGAGCTGTGCAATGAAAAACCTCCACATTCTTTACTATAAAGAAAATATTATTCAAATATTATTTTAAAGCTTTTTTTTTTTTTTTTTTACTGTTGATAGAACAGATCCTGCACCTCATCGAAGTAGTTTCTGTATTCAAACAGAGGACTGAAAAACCTAAATCTTTCCATTTAACGCTGGGCGCGGAAACATATCGTTTGCTTTGGCATCCCCCACTAACTACTTCACAATGCAAAATACCATTTGAATGTGTAAAATTGAGAAATATTAAAAGCCAAAGGAATTAAACCTGTGGCTTGAAAAAAGACTTAACCTTAAAAGGACAGAACATTAAAGCTGTTATGGGAAACTATTGAAGAGCATTCACAACTATTCAACATTAACAATTTGGCAGGAAACCATGTTTAAAGGATGGCTTACTGCCTTGAAAATATTTTTGTTTAAAAGAACAATTTAAGAAATGAATTTGCGCATGTACACGTATATATATATACACACACACACGAGTTATATGTAACCTGTAGTTTTCCCTTATTTGCTCAAAAGATGTGGGCAAAGCAAGAAACCTCCATTTCCCCTAAATGTTATCCGGCCAAAATGCTTGTGAGTCTACCAGATGGCTCTGGTAAGGAGCAAGTAGAATTTTGTAAGCAACTATCCATTTGCATGGTACCAAGTCAAACTGAGACTTGGCTTGCTGCGTTACCCGAATTAAAACAGAGGGATTTGCATCAGAACTCATTATCAGTCACTCTCAGAAGAGCGGTGCTGCAGTAGATGGACACAAGGATTGATCACGCTGCGTAACTCCCAGAGATGAACATGCACTTCCTTTAAAAAAAAGCCCACGTATATAAAATATGCTCAATTTGACATGTGAGGAGTTAGAGAACTTGGAAAGAATAAGATACAAAATGCAAATAGCTGACATTTTGGAGAAGCAGAGCACTGGCAACATCGATCCCGTTGAAAGATTTTCAGAAAGCTGACAGCTCCCAAGAACTCAGGAATATCCACTGCTCTCATGTTCCACCAAGAAAACAAAACTCTGCCACAACACATACTGTTACAAATCAGATGTGCTAAACTGCAGATGCTACACTTATTTTGCGCACAGGACAGAAAAATACCATTTTCTATTACACAACGCACTGCTTCTGCAGAGACCCCCATGTGCTTTATCAACATTTATAAGCTTGTCCTCACAATGCCCTGTAAGGTAGCGAGCCGTGACCATATTCTCCCTGTTTTATGGTCATTTCTCATTTCCGTAACACCATTCTTTCTGTTAAGCCCCTAATTTATATAGCAAACCATCAGTATTGCCTCAAAGCCAAAGAACTATATTTAGTGGAGGTTTATTCCAACGGCTCTCAGTGCAAGGTTAACAGCCTTCACCCTCTTTCTTTATACAGGGAGGCACACAAATCTAGTTGGAAATTTTCCGGGCAAAAGTAGTCTACACGATTTTTCGACAGCCATATTTAGGCAACGTCTTTAACCTTTTTTTGAAACGATTTTTCCTGTGAAATAAAGTTTTTGTCTCTGCATGTGTTGAAAAAGGGAAATAAATATTAGCTTTTTAAACCATACCTTCCATGACATACACCAGGGAACCCACATCTCCTTCCTTGATGATGCAGCTGTCTTTGCCATACTCCACGGGATACATACAATCCACAATCTCCTGGATCTGAGACAGTTCCAGATTCTTCATGAAGTCATTGTCGAGGATCGCTTCCTTTATTAGTTCCTTGGACCTGGGGAAACAAAAGACAAGATTTACCCACGTGTCTGTCAGCTGAGCTCATTAATAACATGAACTTCAGCACAACCGCACGGTGCCCCAGCGAGTATTTCCTTGGGAAAAAAATTCCATATTTTCCCTAAAAATTTGATAAATGTCCATCTGCAGAGAAGTAAAAAAAAAATTACAGAACTGTTATCTTGTAATTATTTTTTGTAAATAAGTTTTAGATACATCAAGTATTGAAATAAAAATAGATTTCATGTGATAGCAAGATCCTCTTTTAGCTACAAGTTTCACATCTATAACACCACCAGAGAATAACATAGCTACTTAAAATATCTTCCACATACAAAACCAAAAGGACATGCAAACAAGAAGTTAAAGGATTTATGATTTATTATATTTTCTACTAAGTTTTACAAACTGGAGCACACGAAAGCGCGATACCGCACTGATTCTCTGAGTAATAATCAAATACCAAAGGCCACTATATTCACTAGAGGAGGCACCACCATTGCAGGGAAAACACCACCATTAATTCATTTCTTTGATGACTAAATGGAAAATTCCAAAGTTATATTAGCGTGCAGAGAATTATACGTGCGATTCTGGTATGGCATGCGATCGAGTCGGAAGTCCGGAGTTCTTAGTAGCCGCTTTGCAAAGGTGAGTAAGGAAGGAGTTGTTTCTGAAGATGCAGATTTCAGAATGCAACGTTCACGCATTCTCTGGGAGACTACCCAAATGGGTACGTAACGCAACCTGCTCCCTCTCAAAGTGCCTCTGCCAGTGTCATGTTATGACAGAAAATGTGCAACAAAACCACTGACGTGTTTCTCCCGATTTTCCTGAGATTCTTCCAACGTCTACAAGCGAAGTGCTCACCACAGAGTGACTCGCACTCAGGTGAACCCTCCAATCTTCCCTACAGACTGTCAAGTTCAACTTCATCTATCTGCTAACGCAGCGTAACCACCATGTCATGACATTTTTGCAAAAAAAATCCTCCTAAAGCAACTTGTGCAAATGAACAACTGAGGATGTTAAATCTGTGTCTAAACCAAAACTAAAGCCCCTAAAACACCCCCAGGCTGGACACCAGGTCCTCGGCCCTTCATTTCTCACTCCGTAGCTCCGGGCTGAACTATTTGCTAATGTGAACACAGCCCAGGCAAATGACAGCTACCTGAAGAGCTTATTCATTCAAAAGAGTCTTAACTTTTTGAAATAAGACCATGAAAACAAGAAAGAGACGTTAATGGGTTGTGTCTTCTTAATAAAGAGCCAAATTGGGACTTCAGAAGTCCAAGACCAGCCAGACAGCCTTGGAGATACCATGCCTGTGCTGTAGTCCTTTCAAAATATACCTCAAGGTTATATGCAGCACAGCTTCCATTTGTTAACGTTTAAGGTGCTTTTTACGCTTTTGATAGTTTTGAGGTTATTTGACCAAAAGGCGCTACTTTACGTCAGAGTCCATCACTCCTGGCCCAGCTGAAGCGCAGGACGGGAGGCAGACCAGACTTCTCCAGTACCCTCTGCAAGACGACACAGACCCGGACTGCTACAAAACCCTTTTGCTCTTTGAGAAATTTAACTTGGCTTCACCTACCGTCACTCCAATTCCTCGCACGTGCAAATAAGAAACCGCCAGAAAAACCTACATCAGCATTGCCTCTTGCTTTCAGTAACGCAAGAAGCTGGCAATTTGTAAGGCTGACCAGATGACAGATAACTTGCTTTCCTCATTCCCTAGAGCGAGACTACGCTTTCGACGCTATGCCTTGACTCAGTACCGCTCTTTTGGTCTCAGCCACCCCCACAGGTCCCCAAAACCCGTCTAACAAAGGCACTAATTATTACCATTACTCAAACTGCCTGCCGAAGAAGAAAGCATAATAAAAGCTCTTGCATTAGTCATATCAACCAGCATTACAATTTCAGCCGTTTATTTCATTCCAAGGCTCAAAAATGAGGCTTTCTCCGTGATAAAATAAAGTCAGCCTTTCAAGCGGAGTGTTTGTAAGAATACCCACAAAAGACAAGAGGGAATTCAGACATGGTTCAAGTCAGACCTCCCCTGGTAATTTAGAGGCCCTCAGCAAAAAACAATGCTGGTTTTGTCAGAACCGAGCACAGCAAGTGATTCGAAAAGGATCTGGGAAACTTGGTCTAAAGGACGGCAAAGGAGCGGCGCAGGGGGTAGGAAAATCCATTGGAAGTTTATTTTGGGGAGAAGCAGCAAAGCATACGCAACATGAACAAACTTAGGGAATTTATGAGCTTAATAGTATTACTGGTGTCTACGAGCCCATCTGAAGCAACCGATTCACGGCCTCTGCCCTTCAACATGGAGATATCAGAGAAATTAAAGCTCAGATGCCCACCAAGCCATTCAAACCCTTTTAACGACAATGCAAAATACATCCATTAAGAGGAAAAACACGCCGGCTGGGACATCAATAACGCGGTTTCATCTCTGCCACATCTAAGCATCTTAAAATTAAGTATCTCCATAGAATGGTTTGGATAATAACTCAGTCACGCTTGAATGTAGCCAAAATAGATACTATTATTTAAAGATAATGAGCTAAAATGAGACTTCAACTACAAAAAGAGAAAAGCACCTCGGGCTGCCCGTAAACAGCACTGGCTGTAGGAACAAGCACCCCGTGACCCAACTGCGCATTTCTGAGTGTATTTGCATCAGACTAAACCGCGCTTCATAGTTCGTCTGCTACAACCCTTCTCATCAGGGAATATTCCATCCACCTTTAAAGAAAAATAAATAAAAAGCTTAGTTTGACATATTTGAAAATTAGCTGATACTAAAAATAGATCGTCATAGCTACAATAAGAGTTACTCTATTGTTCCCTGCAAGAGAATATTCGTCACTCTAATAATTCAAAAAAATTATTCATGCAATGTCAGATTACCATTCCCACATACTTGCACATGCCAGGCCTTCGGCAACTTCTACATTATTTTATTACACCGTTTTCTTTCCGTACAATTCACAGGTGCGATTTCAGGGAAATAGAATTTGCTTTTCTATTTATTTTTACATGAAATGAAACTCAAAGCATATAAATTAACTCATAGTTCACAATTATTCCATAACAAGTGCTTTTCTAAACCATCCATTCCTTAACCATCACCGTCAGTATTTTCAACCAGCTATTGCAAGTGGTTTAAACACCAAACAGCTGTTTTATTACCTCTTATTTTCAAATCGCATTTATTCTGTATTTTGTGATTCAAGTTTCTAACAGAAACAATCTGCAAGCACAATCCACCGCAGTATTTGTAAGGAAATTTGTATTTCCAAATGACTGTTTTAAGAAGGGGGTATTTTCATGAATATTTACTCAGCGTCGGATTGAACGGCTCCTAATGCGGAGGGTTATTCAGAGCAGAAAGTAGTTGTTGTCATCTTTACTCTCCAGAGGTAGGAACCCGGAACCTATTTTTCTGAAAGATTAATGATCAAATGTGATGCAGACTTGATGAACAGTTGGAAAAAAAATAAAAAGAGGGGGGCACGATCCTCTGCGATACATCCTTTCCCAAATCAGTTTAAGTCAGGCATGGTAATTAATAAGGCAACAGTAGGAAGAAGCTAATTGCATTCTAATTTGCAGAAGTCACGCAAAAAGCACCTTAAGAAGTTTGCTGAAAATACACTTAATACACAAAGTCCTGGTTGCGAAGGCCACTCAGAGCAAAGCATCTAAAGGCGCGTTCCCTCGCGCACCTCCTAACCCCGTAGCGGGGGCTGCTCCCGCCAGATCCCAGCCCGCTGCCAACCCCCCAAGAAGCCAGCGTGACAGCTCGGGAGCTACAAAATGCCTGGCAAAAAAATTCACCCGCGTCTTCCCCTCTCAGCAGACAGGGGCTCTGCACAGAAGCCGTGTTTCAGCTGTGCTGGAAGAGGCTCCTATTAAAGGTTGGCCTTATTGCACCAGCCATAAAACGCAGAATTTGGCCGAGCGTTTCGCTCAAAACCCTGCCGCCAACATCCGCTGGCTACTCAAACAAGCGTGAAGGCAGAAGAGAAAAATTTTGGTTTGCAGCAGATGCGAAAACACAACCTGAGATGTTATGCAGCCCCAGATAAGAAGCAAAGTTAATGCTACAGTGGTTTGCTGTGTACAGAGTAAAATACCAAACCCGGTATCACAGCCTGTTGTTATCCTGAGAGGAATTTACATTTTACAAAGAGCAGAAGGAATAGTCATCTCAGGCTCTTCACCCCCAGCAAAACCCCCCCACCTTCTCTAGGCTAGATTTGTACCTTCCGGCACGTACAATAAATAGTAGAATAAAAAGATCATCTTCGTCCCAACGGGTCCTATTTCAACGTGGGACAAGCCATTTGCTGAGTTTAAGGAAGGGAAGATTCTGCGTGCAGATGGAAAGGCGACTGCCGTATACATCTAGGGACGCTCACAGACACGCAAAGCCCTCCTTGACGCGTACCACGCCGGTACAGCGTCGGTTTGCAGGGACCTGAGGGTCAGCTGGAGCGGCGGTAGGCACCCAGGTATCTACTGCTGGCAAGAGTAGATTAAACAGAGGTGGGTCAAGACAAATAAAAGAAATTAAGAGTTCGATTAAAGCAACACCGACACAGAGCATTTGGAAGCAGACCTGAATTTTATGGTGTTCATAAGTATACCGCCATAGCTATGTACCAAAACCCTTTTAAACTTTCATAAGAAAAAAAGAAAAGCGATGTACTAGGCAGAGAGGCTGGAGGACGCCTCAGAAAAGGGAAAGGAAAAGCACTTTTTGCATTAACAGTCAAGAAGAAGAAAAAAAAAAAATACCCAAGACTTTTTCTTTCGCCGTTCCCCTCTCCAAGCCTTAAATCAAACTTTTCAATACGAACTTTTACGCCCATACTAATGGGGGAGGAAAGGGTAGTTTTTCTAGAGCCTCCCCCATCAAGAGTCTGCAAACTACTACTCAGGACCGAAAGCCCTGAATTTTAAGAGGGAAACATCTACAGGAATGTGACCAAGCAGAGAGACAGTGTTCACTGCCAGGGCTGAAGTTTAAAGCAGTAAAAATGCAGCTCCCCGGGAAATGAGAATTCCTTATTTATTCCTATGATAAACCTTGCTCAAAGCTACTACCACCAGCTGCATCTTTCTTTGTGCCGTTTCATCATTGCCGTAAAAAACCCAATTAAATACGCACGTACATCCTTTACATCTATCCACCAACTAAACCTATCAAGCCTATTTGTAGAAATTCATGTCCAAGCACTGCTTTTTTGGGAGCTTCCATACCTGTATCCTTCCACAAGGCATCAAGCTGATTTCAGTAGATAAGAAACATGGAAAAAAATTTGCAGCCTCTGACCCAGAATATGACGAGCGATACAAGAGTCCAGACAATCCCTACAACAACCGTCTGTTTAAAATCCACACCGTGAAATGTTTAAAAGTGTTTACTTCTACAAAATGTGGCCGTGAGGGGGAAAAAATACTTCTTTAGAAAAAGAAAATACGGCCAAGTCTTATGCCTGCTCCAGATTTCCAGAAACTATTCAGCAGGGTAGGAATACACTGCAAAAAAGTGTTAAACAGCCTTGTTTTTAAGTTGTACCTAGACATACCTCCCTTTCATAAGGGGGCATCCATTCCAAGTAACACAAAAAGCAAGTTTCTAGCAGGTTTGGGGAAGGTCTCTGCTCAAAGCCCCCATTCACAGAGCTTTTAACTACGTTTTTAAGCCCTTGTGTACTTAAAAGAGTAGGTAAGACTAGAAAATACACTCACGCTGCTCTGGAACAGGACCTCAGCAGTTCAGTTCCCAGTCTAGTTAACACCAAAACACTGGAGTTAACAATTATTAATCTTTTTATCTCTTTAACCAACAAAACTAAAGAAAATCTCTGATGGAAGGATGGATGTTTAATCACTGAGGACAGCGGTATCAAGAATGGACAAGTTAAATGATTTGAATAAGGCGTTTTAAAAGTTCTCTGTAGAGATGCTCCCTTCCGCACAGAAAAGCCCCCACCTTCTAAAAAGCAGTAAATATACAGATACGGAAGCCTTACTAAAAAAATTCCTATTGCTTACTATACAAATACTCCATCCACCAAATGGCCCATAGATCCTACATGTGTTTATCTGCCTACTTTATCTTCTTGGCTCTGTTTACGAATCCTGTGGCCTAGCCAAACATATCGAGGTTCAAAAATAACAGATAAAGCCTTCAGTGATAACAAAACGACTGTGAGCGAGAGACAGCAGTTGAAATCTCTTCCTTGCGCTCATCCCTTCTCTACAGGTTGTGTTACGCGTTGTGGTTATCTCTCACGTCGGAAACAGAGGCAGTAAGCGAAGGGAAAGCGACACGGACTCCAATCGAGGGTGAATCAAAGACCAACACTCTGCTGTCCTGCTGCCCCATCTGACTGCTGCACTCCCAGCTCAGCAGTTATTTATTCCCAATTATCTCATCTTACAGGTGCTGGGAACTATGTAGGGCATGAATTGTTTGAATCCTGTTAACTCTTCCCAGTCTCACCACAATTCCCCCTTTTTTGTTTTTCTACTATAGACAGTTGCTATCACTCAGTGATACAAGACAATAAACATGCTGAGATCAAAGTTATACAAACAATTATAAATCAGAGTTACACAAACAATCATACCCGAAGTTAATAAAGCACTCGTGAAGTAATATCACTCTGTTTTACTAGCCAACATGCACGCTTATTCATTTCTGTTAGGGCCTTAATATTAGCCAGGGGAGCCAAAAAGATACTTGCTGCAAACGCCTCTCCTTGATATTGTAATTGCACACCATCATCACAACCGGAATCATATGCATGTGCACTACGATGCTGTCTATACTTGTGCAGGGTCATTATAACTAACCTACCTAATGTGCAGGGCCCTCTGACTAGTCTCGAAGGTAGCCCTGCCTATGCTCTCTCTCCGCATATTAGAAACACCCCTTTTGGCAGGGTATGCGGCCTTTCAGTAGAGGCAGCTAGGTGCTACTATTATCAGGATTTCGGGTGGTAGAATTACACCACATGCTGTGATTTTGATGTATCGACCTTTCAGGGTTTACGTTTTGGACCCATGATTCGCTTCGAGGGTATTTG
>VXBL01001724.1:2424911-2447256 GCA_013400195.1 Aramus guarauna
GCCCCATCTGACTGCTGTACTCCCAGCTCAGCAGTTATTTATTCCCCAATTATCTCATCTTACAGGTGCTCCCAATTGTCTCATCTTACAGGTGCTGGGAACTATGTAGGGCATGAATTGTTTGAATCCTGTTAACTCTTCCCAGTCTCACCACAAGTAAGTAGAACTTTCCAAGAGGATTACTTGATCCCTCAACCACCAGCTTGAAGTCCATAGCTCGGGAAAGCTGGTTTTGCAAACAAAGCATTTATGTTGTTAGAAACTCCTTATTTGTGCCGAGTCAATCACGGGAAGGTGGAGGGTCCTCCCCAAGGAGAGGCTTTGCATTAAAGGCAGTAACGAACACTCGCAGCGTAGGGCGGGATATACGCTTTGCATGGCAGCAACGCAGTAGGAACTGTCGCCTTCTGGAGTGCGTAATACCGGATAATGTCTTTAAATACCAAAGCCTGCAAGCCAACAAATGGATCTTCCTTTACAACTTACTACTAGGAGCAGAACAGTACGGAAAACCCCAACCTTTTGGTAAAATCTGGGTCTTGTTTGGACTGCAATGCCATTAATAGTTGATAGCTCTACATTAGCTGCTTGTTTTGGCTATGGATAAAGACCGCTCTGAATGTTTCTTAAAGGGAATTTTAAATATAACTCCAGAGAGCTATTCTTGTCTCATTAACTGGGAATAACAGTAGGATTCAAGTCCGGGACTGAGTAACATAAAGGCCTTTAAATATACTTGTGGATTTTCTTTACAACGCTTGCCTTTCCCACAACATACAACCCACAGCATGTCTTCAAGTTGCAAGAGGAAATTTCTTAGCAGGATCTTGAGCATCTTCAGCCGAGACTGTTACTGCACAGTTGGATGGAAAGAATACATTCTTCAGAAGAGTACACTAGAATTTTTTTAAACTGACATTCTGATTAAAAAGACAAGCAACAGGGAAAGTTAACTGTGCCCTGATCTAAACCTGTAAAAAAGGAAAATACCCTTCCCCGTTTTCATTTTTCTTGTACTTAAATACAAGTTACAGCTGCAGAATCAAGTTGCTCTGTAGACAATGTGTTGATCAGACAGCTCCACTTAGGCTTTCCAAATATATCAGTAAAACACGCAGTTCATTTACACTGCTGTTCATTGTATCATATTTTGGCATTCGACATTTAAAAAGCAAAACAATTGAAGAAAAAAAATGATAAAATCTCCTCTCACCTATGCTGAAAATTGTTGTTGGTATAAAAATACTGTAGGGAAGAGCTGGTTAACTCTTGCATTTTAACATGTCTTATCCCACAGATCTTAATTTACCACCCTTTTCTAGGCTAGTATTTTGCATCCTACAAAACCCCAGGTTTAGATACTGGAAATGTTGGCAAGCTCAGTGTAAAAAAAAAAAAAAAGTCGGCTCTTGCCAACACAGTTTGCCTACTTCTGAAATATCTGACACCTCCGAGGAACTCCCACATGAGCTTCATTTTGAGAAACCACTACCAAAACCTCCAAACAGGATCGAGCGGGTACTTGATCACCCAAAGCAAACAGTAGAAGCTTTGAGCAGCTACTTATATAGGTGAAAACACGTAGGAAGGCCATGGTGAAGGAGGAATGGGGTGTCTCTCAGAGACACCTAGCCAAAAAAAAAACCAAAAAAAAACCAGTTGGTCTTTTGAAGGGCGTTATCGCAGTGCACCTCGCAATTTTGGTGCTCACATCCAGCGCGACTGAGCTGGAGACTTTTTGCACCGACAAAAATAGCAGAGAAAACATATGTACCCATATGTCGCAACACCAAGGGATCCAGAAACAATCCCAACTCCTCCAGGAGGAGTTCAGTTAGCAAGATTGAGTTGCGGAGATCCAGACAACACATCTTGAAGGTCACGACGATACATCTTGAAAAGAACCACCTACTTGAAAGGCAAGAGTTTCTCCATCAATCAAACAACTATCCACGTACGCTTCCGCTCTTGGCAGCTCCATGCAGCCAACTGACTGGAGGCAGGTACGAGGAGTCCAACTAAACAGCAACTAAACCAGTTCCCCCCAAGTTTATTAGCGTATTTTGAGGTCTGCGTGGCTTCACGGTGATAAATGAACCTGTGGACAGAGAACTGCATTCAGATGCCCTGGAGAAGAGAGTTACTGATAGCCGCTATGGAGACGGCCTTCGCCCTGGTGGAATAAGCAGGAAATCTGCCAAGTGGATGATAACCTAATTTAAATAGATGCAGAAATCCAATTAGAGATCCTCTGAGCAGAGACAGCTCATTCTCATCTCTTGGGTTAGAGGCTACTAACACATCGCAAGCTTTTCTAAATGTGCTGTGTCCAGGCGAAATGAATGTGCTCTGCAAAAGCACTTTGCTCCTCCTTGGCATCACAACATCAAAAGCGAACGCTGTCACGACAGCGTAAATATATAGCTGCTTCCAGTGTAAGTTTAGGATGGGGTTTCACAGAAAGTGTGATGTACAGGGGGAAAAAAAAGTGTCAGAGATTTAACGTCACTTACTCTGATTCACCTCACACTTCTGATGGATGTTACTGTCACTAGGAAAGTCGCTTCAGCTCTTTTGCTTTTCAGCCGCCTGGAGAAGCCCCCAGCTTAAATGCCATAGGTGTACAACAGCAGAATGCAGACAAGCGCTCAGAGCCTTAGTCTTTCAGTAAATATTCTTGGGGATTTTAGGGAGAAATATTTCTTCCTGCTTTACAAGTCAGTAAAAGGACCGACTTTAGCAGCCATGCTTTGAGACATAAATATTTGAAAGATCTATAGGATTATCTAAATAATAAAACAGTATTACACACACACACACCCCCACGCTGAGAGCCAAGGAACAGCCCGTGGGGATTTTAAGGCAAGCACTGCGTACAGAAGGGTCGCTTTGGGATACAGCAATCCTGAGCGGAGCTGCGGGAGCACCATCGTGCAGGCTCTGTCTAGTCTGCTAATAAACCAGATTACAGCCGGGCAAGCACCTTTTGGCAGACGATATGAACTCTGAACAACCGTACAACTTGATAACGTTTAAACGGAGCAGGGACAGCAGCAGGAAGCTCAGAAGGTGTCTGCAGAAAAGCAGAGAGGCTGGGGCTCATAGTATTCGAAATACTACCTTCAATTCGTATTTCCCCTGCATGAGTACTGACTTGTTTTAGGGAGCCTGTTAAGCATCCCAGGGTTGTGATGGTGCCTTTGGCTGTAACCAAAACAAGGGACAGAAACTCCAAAGCGGAAGGACTATGGTGGTGTCCTCACGGAGGGGTGCTGCGGGTGGGACTGCGGTCCAGCGGCCACAGCCAGGATGCCCAGCTACGAAGCAGGCATGAGAGCAGCACACGGCCACCACCTCTGGAGAAAGAGACTTCTCACAAAAAAGCCAGCACGACCCCACGCTTGGAAAGTTGCAGCCTCAGGGGCAAAGTGTTCCTAAAGTCTCGGACTACCCAGTAAAGAACAATCTACAGGAGGCAAGAGGAGACGTGGCTGGGGATTCAGAGAAATTTCCCTAATTCCCAAGAACTATACGAGACAAACGCTAGGGATACCTGCAACCTATTCCACGCCATTCTGCCACGTATAAACGCAAGTCAGAAAGAAGTTAAAAGAATTGTTTTGAAGAATAATAGTGACGAATATGATGTCAGAAGAAGGGCACCAAATTCAGACGGAAGGCAAGAAGAAGATGAACAGCTTTTAAGGATTTTAGGAAATGGCCCTTCTTTCTTTAACTGTCCTCCAGAGGAGTTGAATGCTTCCAGGAATTTCATCCTGAAAGGATACTGAAGGGGAAACCTCGTATTTCTTGCAAACGGGAGGATATTTTTGCACAAGCAGCATACTAGGAATGTCACATTTCACGGCATCCCTTGTCTTCGGGGAACGCTAACGGGAAATGTGCATACGAAGGTAAAAGAAGGATGCAGCAACAGAAACGAGTCCTGCCCAGGTAAAGCAGAGGAACAGCATGCTCACCAGGGAGATGATCCTGCTGAGCAAGATGCGGAGGTCACTCCGTAAGGCAACCTGCCCCTGTGAGCAGCTGTAACCTGTTGGTGTCGCAGCCTAGCAAGCCCAGCGCGGCAGATGCTGAGGTATTCCCAAGGGAAAGCTCTCCTCTTTACAAACAGGAGCATTTCAACGGGAAACAAGAGCGCTGCTTGTTTCTTGAGGATAGACAGCAACATGCATTAAGCAGATTGCTATTCTACCTCCTTCGGCGAGCCAAGAAAGCCATTCCTTTAATAAGACAGGAATACTCAAGATTCATTCTGTTGAGACGTGAGTGATGGGAAGCATACACGCTTGCCACCACGGCACAGGCTCTGCAGACAGCGAACAAGGCTTTGTTCTCAGAGACAGGGTGCGTGAAACAGCTTGTCGCTGTCGCATCAGGGGGTGGGGGGGATTCCCTTTCAACCACGGCAAATGCAAAGACTATGGGTGAACATGGGATGGGATGACACGAGCCTAACAGGGAAGGAGACGCGCGCACGCCGATTTGCCAGTAGGTGAATCCATGAATGCACACAGCAATGAGGATTTGAAAGAGCAAGGAATCACACGTTGGAGAAAAGATCCAGATTACTCAAATCCCACTGAGAGGAACACAAGACAGCTTTAGGAAGGATCGTATCTTTAATCCTCAAGCCTCTGGGATGGTCACCTTACACAGCCTTACGTGGTAGGGCCTGGGAAACCAACCCGCCATCGCCAAAGGGGCCCTGGATCTAGGGTTTGTTGCACCAGGTGAAATCCAAATGAAGACACCACTTGGCCATCGCTATCCCATACCTCACTGCTGCAAGACTGCTAACAAGAACTCGGTCATACACATTTCTCCCCAAATATTTTTAATGTGTAACGTGTGGCAAATCAAACTGTTTGCTGTGTACCTATTTGAGAGCACCTATTACATCATATGCAATGGGCAGTTATCAATGCCCCTGCTCCCCATAATTTAGAATAAAAAAAGTGGTGCCAGTCTGCCGCCCAGGTCCTTAACAGAAACCCATTTGTTCCTAGGAAGGCTCTAAACAGCGGCACTGGAGAGAAGAAACAGGTCTCAAGGCTGAGAACTGTGACAGAAAAGATAAGCCAGAAGAGCACACAGAATTCAGTTACCTTTATCTGCATCATATGAGCAGAAAAGGAAGTTTGCTCACATGCCGAAAGTACTTAACAATTACTTTCTTTTCCTTGCATTACTATCCCGTAGTTACTTTCCAATTTCCCACCGCCCTTATGTCCCATCACCTTCCCACACCCTCTTCAAACTCAGACATGCTTGCTCCCATTATGACGACTCTGGATCACCTTCCTTTTTCATCTGAGTACCTTACTTGAAATTCCCAGTGCATCGCACCATCGTTTCCTTTTCTCTTTCCTTCCACCATCTTCCCAAATAGTTTCTCCCCTCCCGCTCCCCCTGCAAGTTCCTTCCCCTTACACCCCGAGGTTGAGCAATCAAACCAGAAACCCCAGCCTGCACCAGGAGAGGAGCAGAAAGCTGAGCCCCAGGCTAGGAGGCAAAGGTCTGCAGGAAGAAATGGCTTGGAAATGGGGCTGCAAGGAGCCGGAAGGACCCTGAGGAAGTAACGTGGAAGAATAGGAAAGGAAGAAAGAAGTAGCAGAGGTACTTGCATCAGATTTGGTGGGAAAGTGGGAAAAAATCCACATACAAAAAAAGCAGAACAGTAAATCAGTGTATCACAGCAAGACGGGAAACAGTGGTCCTTCCGACACGGCACACGTGGGTCTCTGGGGAAACAGGTCGTTTCCTCTGTCCCAGATATTTTACAGGACTAAGAACGCAGTTTTGTTCACTTTCTGAAAAGCACCACTACAACTCTTCCACATTTTGAGTTTGTTCCACGCTCCGCAGGCTGCGTTTAGGAAATATTTACATGAAGGAATACACAGAAAGAGCTAACAAGAGATGGAGAAAATGCGCGTGCCAAGGAGCCGAGTTATTTTGGTAGAGGAAACAGGAACTACTGGAGTGAGCTGAAACAATTTCAGATCCAGTTAACCCCGACAAGACCTAAAGAGTGTCACTTGAAAGAAATTTAAGAGAATTTTAAAGATGCTCAGACAGTTCTTTGCTTCAAAGTCAAAAGCAGATACAAGCTGTTCGCATTCTACGCTAATACATTGCACACTCACGAGCAGAACTTGATTGGAAAGATCGGCCCAAACGCGTGTTAATCAACGAGCAATGAAAGTAACTGGCGCTGCAACTCCTGAAAAAACATCTCCCCTTACTGAGTTCATGGAACAAAACCATACAAACTTTTGAAGTCAGTGAGCAAAGAGCAGAACTTTCAGTATTATTTATTTTACATCTAAATTCAGCCTATTATCTCCTCTCTGCTAGCAAACAGCAACCAGAGCTAAAAGAAAACCCCATGACAATACCACGAAACCGCAGCAGCACGTTGTTTGCCTGGAGACCTGCGCATTCACACCTGCCTCTCAAGCGAGTTCGAAACATCCTTTATTTTCAATGCACTTCGGTTTATTTACCCGCACGCTGTGTGGGTCACCCACCGGGTCATGCAAGATTCACTATCTTAAACGAAACTCCTCTGCTCACCTAACAAAACATTTTTAGCTAGCTATGATACACAGACCCATCAATTTTACCTGTGTCCTTATGAGACAGATTCACTCTAGAAATGAAAACTCCTGAAGTTTCTCCATTAGGAAAGACTGAGAACAGACATCCATCTCTTCCAGCTAGAGTAACGACTCAGTTTCACTTGCTTGTGTCAATTTTGCCCCTCTATTACAATAATAAAATTACCAGTTATTTACTCACCTTTAACCCTGCTGACCCTTAAGACAAAAGCTCTCTTAAATTATTAGGTGTAATGTTTCTAAAGAGATGCTAAAAGCGACATTGAGATTTGTTTCTCCACACTGTACGATTTCAGTCGTTGGCAGCATTGACTTGACAAGGTGCTGAACAAATCGCAGCATTTCCTTCCTGCTCTGCCGTAACCCATGAGTACTCTTGCTCAAATCCAAGGCGAGAGACCTTAGGAATACAACAGTCTGTTTTCATCTGCCCGTTTTACGTATATGTGCTGGCATTTGCTGGCAGCGATCCAAGAGAGCTGGTATATACGGTGCTATCCTGTCCTTTCTGCTCAAGGAATAAAAAAATCTAACAATTCCTATATATGGTGGATAATAAATCTGCATGCTACTTTCTAGTTCTTTTTTGCAATAGAGATGCAATGCTGTTCTATTTATAAAGGTCAAGTAAATTGTATGCAGTCTATGGAGCCCGAACATCTCTGGATTATAAAACCAGAATATTTTATTTAGACAGCCCCTTTTCAGAGAGAGAAAAAAAAAATAAATATCTCAGAATAATGCCTTTCCCCCTCCAATCTGAGTTAAGGCACGTACGCAATTCCGTGCACACTGAGGAGAACAGGAACACGAACGTTTATTTGTTCTTCACTTGAATTATAACAACTATTATTTTTTAAACACTCTATTAACATTTTTACAGGTTGTTTGGATAAGCCACAGCTATAAATCCTGCCCGGCTGTCAAGCAAGGAGAAAGCTTTGCATTATCTTGTGGGCAAGGAAATGAACTGCCAAGAACAGCAAAGGGGCTTGGGGGTGAGAAGGGCGTTAAGCAGGGTTTAACGTGCTTAATCTGGGTCCCCGGGACAAAATCGTTGCCCCCAGCCACACCTCTGCCATCTTCCCATAAGGGAAGGACGCCCCAGCGAGCAATACTTGCGCAGGAATTGTTGAGGAGGTCAGACGAGGATTCAACAACACGGGGAGCTGACAATGCTCAGACCTTTCTTACTTTGTGAGAACCAGCCAGACGGTTTTTAATCTTTAGCCAGTGAACAACAATTTCAAAATAAACAGGTTTTATGATCATGCTGCCGATTACGCCACAGTAAAACGCAGAGGCCTGTGTGTAAGGCCACTGAAGTTCCACAGCTAATCGTACCTATGGAGAGGCTGGCACTGCAAAAAGCCCATCCAAGACTCTGAGGAAGGCAGTAAATGAATGAGCAAACGTGGAAATCCCATCTCAACGAATCCAAATTACAGCATTTACAGTCAAACGCGGCGACTTGCCTTGAAAGCACAATACATAAGAAACTCCTCAACTGAACCTGGTTAGGAAATTGAATTCCTGGTGACATTTCCTCTTTGATATCCTCCTACCACGGCCTCTAAGGTCCAGTGAATGCCTGAGAGCTGAGGGCTGTCCTGTGCCATCGGGCCAACATCAAAGAACACGAGTGCAATCAAAACTGCAGCTGAGCAAGATAGCTCCCCGAGTTTCAGTTTTACAGTTGTCAGATTTCTCTCCCAAGCAGTTCAGAGAAGCCTGTAGAGGCAAGAGAGGTCAAGGAGAACAAAGAAGTGCCAGGCAGAATTACTACTTGCAGGTGCTCTAATTTCATTTTTTTTTTTTTTTGGACAGATATGCCCAGCACACCCAGCTGGAAGTTAAGCAGCAGAAATCCCAAGTGACCAGCTATACCTTGCAAGAATCAAGGTTGGCTTCACGTAGCTTTTAGACTGGGAGGGGGGGAAAAGCATACAGAATGTTTCTAGCCTGAATTTTAACTATTAGAAACAGTCAGCTCTTCACACTCCTGGCATGTCTCTAATAACAATAAACTCACTTTTAAAGATTGTTGCGTAATTTACTCTCAGGTTAGTAGGCAAAGAAAACCTTAAATAAATCTGTCGTTAACCTATATCTGGGTTAAGTTTTGTTATTTAGGAGGAAACTTGCAGAAAACTCCTCTGCCTATGAAAATCACGGCCTCTTAAATGAGAGCACTGGAATTTTAAGTGTCTTGTTTTTGTTGAAGACTATGCCTCATAGTTTGCTATTTAATTAGGAATGAAACAATTTGTAATCACCGAGCGCTCGTGCTTACGAAGGAATTATAGTTCATATATTCTCTGGGATATAAAAATTAAGACTTTACAAATGCTGGTTAATCAGCATTGAAAGGCAGATAGATCAAAGCCTGATGGTGGGGCAGACCAAACCTTGCGCTGGCCGCAACTCTCTCCCGCCCGGGTACGACACCAGGTGCCCCAAGCTGCCCATCTTCTTGTAAATTAAGAGGCAAAATATATGGACAGCACAAATATCTCTGAAAAGGAAAAAAACAAAGGAATGAACTAACTTCATACTGCACTCTGGCCGCCCTTGAGGTTGCAAGCAGCACTTTATGCAGGCAGACGAAATCCTCCTCGTCAAACGCAGAAGAGGATTGTTGCGGATCTGCAGGCTCCCTCTGCTAATCTGTTCTGGCAAGACGACTACGCTATTTGCTTCCTTTATAAAAAAAAAAATAAAATGTATGCATACATGAATAAAGGGCTAACCGTACAATCAGTAGCAACAGTAGTGCCAGCAGAAGAGCCTGCTGCAAGATAAAAATACGATGTAAAATACATCATATAAGGATGATTTTTTGGCTCATACTTTTTATATAGATCACTCAGGCCTTGGTCACGGAGAAGAGTTTGGGGGGGATTTAGGGGTTTGGTTTTTTGAAAGCACTAACTGTTTGGTAACTAGAACAGCCTATGGATGCAGTGCTAAGGAAGGACCGAGAGAACAAGGCTGGACACTGGGGCTGTGTGCCAAAGAGCTGGCCTTTTTTTTTTCTTTTTTTTTTTTTTTCAGCTGTGACAGATGTCCTTTCCCTACCACTCAGAATTTCTCTTTTTGCAAAGAACAGAAGCCTTGAACAGCCAAGACATTTGCAGACAGTATAAAAAGCGGTTTTGAGGGTGTGAGGGGGAGGGTCAAAAGCAGAAATCTGTTTATTTGGCACCTAAATATAGCCCAGTTAACTCAGCAAACATGTTTTCTCTACTACGTGCTATTTTGTCTATATTTAGAGGCTGTAAGGAACCAGCTGTAGCATCACCATTTTATTACATCCTCTGATGGGGAATTCAGTTTTGTTCCCCAGGACAAATCTTTCCCACTAAGTGACCATGACCACTCACCTGAGTCTTGGGTATAAAAATGAAGTTTTCAGCTGAAGCACCAGCCATAAGGATGAGCTCTTAACCTTAGCCTTACATGAAGGAGCTCTGCTCAGCTATGCCTGGCTGTGAACCAAGCCTCTAATAATCAAAGAGGACACGTCGCCAGGCTGCTATTCCAGGTCGGCCGCAGGTTGATTAGTTCTCTCATTCAGCAAGACTCAGCTGCCAGGAAAACCCAGGTTTCAACCAACTGCATTCAGAACAGAAGCTGCTTCTAAGAAAAACCGTTTCAGACAGTAAATAAAAAAAAAGTTTCGGCATTTTGAGATTCCTGGTTAAAAAGCATTATAACCCTCCAGACTATTTTTGCCTTTTTTTTTTTTTTAAACAGGATTGCATACCTGTAGCACGCAGAAGAAAACTTTTTTTTTTTTTGCAACGAAGATTACCGTACATTAGGTTTAGGACTACCTAATTATTTTTTTTCCCCATAATCACTTAAATCAAACATTGTCTGCTGAAGTTTTATCATACAGACACGTCTCTGTCAATGTGGCATCTGATTTACCTCTTAGATGAGTGCACAAATAGACAATTGATTTAACTTCTCAGAATGCTTCCCTGCGCAACAGATGCTTTTTAAAAAGCACAGGCCATGGGCAACAAAAGGAGAGCTTTTTACTCAAAAAAAACCCATATTCTACAATTTTTTCTCCAATGCTTTCACGCTAATTTGCTGAGGTAGCTGTCTTTTATTCTCAATGTACATACTGGAGGAAAGTGCACTTGAGTCTACAAAGCAATCCAGAGAAAATGCTATCAAGGCATTCAGTGACTGTGTCTGAGCAATCTCAGGATCGTCAACACAAACAGATAAAAACCCCAGACTTTCAGGTCTTCCGAAAACGTGCAGAGCACAGAAAAGGTTTAAAACAAGCAGATGACGTTGGTGGAAGGAAGAAAACCCGTAGAGCAGTGTAAGCGAGACAGGCGTAGCGCTGCTCGTCTCGCAGCGATGGATCCGAAGCCTCAACGGGTGATGTCCAGGCTCAGGACCTGTCCTCCAGGACCCTGCCTGTCCTTGGTGACCCGGGCGACTGGGTGTCAGGATGCAGATATTTGTGATTTGGGGTGCCACGGCCCCTCTCGCAGCTTGTACTGGGCAGTCAAACGCAGAGCCAAGGCAAGTCTGAAGGAGCTACAGAGTAAACGATCTGACAGCAAGTTAGCTTTTCTCTGCATCATATTCTTCAACTGAATTGATAAAAATGCCATTAAGAGGCTCAGAAAAAGCATGGAATATTATCTCCCCATAATATATCATTTCTTCAGCATGAACAAAATCAAAAAACATTTCAACTGCTGAACAACGAAATCAGAATAGGTAATGGAGGTGAAGGCTTCCAACTATGCGAGTGCAATATGTAATTTTTTTAAACGTCAGGCGCTATTCAGGAATTAGCATCTCAGTCTTATAAGGCTCCTCCAACATACATTAAATCTTCAAACACCTATAAAGATCCTACCTTCCTGGTGTGTTACACAAGCATTTACATTTTACATAGCTGTCCTGACCATCCTAAAGACATCGGCTTTACTCCAGTGCATAAATCAATCAGCTTGTCCTAATTTACACCTATGCTTCCAAATCCTATACTATGCAAACAGGGTACAAGTTTACGAAGCTTTACATTTTGTTTGCTACATATTCATAAATTTCGCACCAATTTAATAACGCTGGCACGCTGGAAGATTATTTGGCTGCATTTAAACTGCAGCCTTCTTCAGCACTGTCCCGGCAGCCAAAATTTTTGTGGTCATTAAATCCAGGGAGCTTAATTGAATAATGTGCCTCCAATTCATAACGTTTGCCCGTCACAAATCACATCAAGAATCTTTTGTGGTGGAAAAAAGTTAAAAAACCCCAAGTGGATACAGGCTCAATTTTATCAAGCCTGCAATAGAAAGAGTCCTGTGTAGCTCACGGACAGAATTTCCCGTCAAACCAAGGAGAGAGAAAAGAGCCACCGTGCTCCGGAGGAGAAATCTGAGGGACGTGGACGCACGTCCCTGGCTCTGCCCAGTTTCAGTCAAGTGTCCCTGGTGTTCATCCCTGTGCCGATGGGGCAGCCTCACCCTCTGTGAAAGCTTTTCCATTTGTACCCGCGAACACCGGGATCACGCCTCGACCTAACCGAGGCTCTAAATATCAGGCTAGTGGTTTCCTACGCGAGTTCTTTTTGGCTTTCAAATGAAAAAATAAATTTAAAAAGTTCCACCTGTTGTGTCTATGCAAGAGTAACAGCACAGAATTAGAAAGCTGAGACTTGCGCGATGATGTCTCTCTTGCACTCGTTTTGCCTACCTAAATAACGGTAACAGGCATTCCTGTGCAAAGTCTGAAGGAAAAAAAAAGTCGCTGATTTAAGAGGGAAGTAATAATTTGTTCCCAGTCACGGATAACACATGCTCTTGAAGTACCTGCCACGATGCTTGATGAGAAAATAACACCACTTGCAAAGCAGAAGGTAGAGCAGCTGCTTTCTGCGTGACAGGAGCAGAGGTCAGGTCCGCCGCCATACAGAGCCAAATGCCATTTTCCCCAGTGCCTAATCCCTAACAAACTGGGGTGGCACACATTACATACCTGCACGCACAATTACTGCCTGATCTGCTCTGGTATTCAGGCTCGCCATGCCTGCAGAAAACACTCCTTGACAGCGCGTGCCCTCCTGCAGGCACATTAATAAATCTAGTAAATGAATGGAGGGAAATAAGAGGGATAGTTAGCGTTCCCTTGGGACTCCTCTAATGAAAGACTGCTGGGCCACAACACAATATCCACCCCGCAACAGATCATCGCGCCGCTGCCAAAAAAAAGGCCACGCGAGCTCCTCCTGCCAAGGCAAGCTGTGACTGCGAGATACCCTGTCAGAGCTGGTTAAGAAGCCGCAAAGTAAGAGAGCTGCACCACCTGCGTCCCTTCTCCAAGCAGAAGCGTCACAAAACTTCAATTACCTTCCTGCAGCAACAAGTCTAAGTCCAAGTGGTGAGTCGGAGGCTGCATCTTCTTTTCAGCAATGCCCCGAACCAAGGTAATGCCAAGTAAAACCAGAGTACCTGCCTTACTCAAGCTCTCCCAACGTACTCCTTGTCACAGTATCGGAGTACATCTGTGTTTGGGTATGCTGCTAACAGAGAAAAGGCATCGCCTCTCCATGCTTCGTTTCTCTCACGTGCCTCCCAGAGCTAGGCTTCTACTGGGAAAACAGAAAGCAATCAAGTATTTGATGAGCAAGATATGTGTTCTCCCCTTTGTGCAATCACCGTCTTAACAGGATTTAAATGTGCAAAGACGTGTAAGGAAAAACCCTTTTTTATATACGTGTATATATATACACACATATACGCACACACACCAATTCAACTAGTTTTTAACCACCTAGCGGGTTTAGAGAAACAGCACCGTTCGAGCACTCAGACACAAGTTACGCACGAAGGCCTACGCACACCGCCACATTGCGAACGGAGATCTGGCCCGCTCTTCTGCCCGTACGCTCGCCACCAGTGAGACGGCGTTGTTATTTGGTCCATAGGCAGGGCCGTGATGAGGACAAGTAACGATAAAGGCTAAAACGCAGCCTCCCGGAGCTGGAGCAGCACTTCATCAAGCAGCGCACGACGACGTATTGAGTCACCGCAGGATGACATTCAGCCATCGCGCGGCGTGCGCCGTGATGTTTTTATCAATACAACTCAAGGCCGTTACCACTAAGCGCCCTGATGCAGAGCGAACTGGCCGCGCTCCTGCTTTGTGTGCTTTTTGGTGCCGGTTCTTTAGGGCAGGGGATGCGCGTTATCTGCCTTTCGGCTGAGTCGAGCGAGGTGCAGGCAGCCAACGTGACAGGATTGCTGTTTGCCTATAACAGGAGGCTCACGGGATGTCACATCCGATCAGTCGTGAGTCAACTGATTTTCTACAAACTGGCACGCTAGAAAAGCTGGATTGTCAGGAAAATCAAGCCTCCTGTGGTATCTTGTGCCACAGCCACTGGAGGCTCTCTGTCTCCTGATATATAGAGGAATCAAGGCAGGGTTTTTAGGGAAGTGTGAAGTCTGGACCCGATCAGATGAACAGCTTTGTAGAAGGAAGAGCTTTGGGGCTGGAGAGGGAAGAGAAGGGAAAGCATCCATAGGGAGAGAGAATTGTCAGCAGAAGAAGAGGGAGCAGGAACATGAGACCGAGGGAAGTAACTGAGGGCCCAGAAGAGAAGGGAGAAGAGGATGGTGAGGTCTTTCCTGGGAAGAGCCGTCTGCCCTGCCGTGGTGGGCAGGAGGGACAGTGGTGTGACGGCAGAAGGCTCTGGGAACACAACGCCAGCACGTGCTGCAAAGGGGACAGAGAAGACACGTGAAGGACCCCAGCGCGAACCTGGCAGCGGAGAGGAAGGGAACAGATGCAATGAATTCAGCCCACAGAAACTGCAAATCGCAACGTCCCCACATTGTACAGTCCCACCCTGCAGATTCATACCCAGCTGCAGGTCACTGCAGAAAACTGGAAAGGAACAGTATCATTTCCCTCCTCCGCAGCCCCCTCTTCCACAACGCTTGAATGCTCCGTTCTTCCTCCCTCGCTTCTTGAAGCGGGCAGAGAGTGAAAAGAAGCCCCACTGCCTCATCCGCCTCTTCCAGCCGCTTCCCTGCGTCCTTGCAGCCATTCGCTCCGCACCCCTCTGCAGCCTCCGGAGCCGGGATCCAGCTGCCTAGCCACGGACGGCAGCAGCGAGCTGCCGTGAGCACAGACGCGGGCTCCATGACAGCTATGTCGAACAACCCCGCTGAAGACCGCGTGTCAAAATCATTTCTCTGTTTCGTTCATTTTATATATATATATTCATTCATTATATACATATATCGAACTGCAAAACACAGTAGCTGACAACAGACGTGTATTCTCCTGGAGGTGACCAAGTTTACCCGCCCTTAAACCTCTCGTGCAACCCTTTCACCAATTTAAGCAATACTGAAACTTCCGTGCAAAGAGGTGGACGCTAACTCCACTGCGTATGTATTTCCACCTCAGAAAGGAGGATGCCTGATCTTTCGTTCTACCTACAGGAATTTTGCAGGTTTTTAAGAGTCATGATTTTCAAAGCATCTCTGTAGCTACTAAGATCACATAAAGGTATAGCTGAATTGCATTATTTGCATCGTATTTGGTTTATCTACACCTTCCTTAAGTGCTCGGCTATCGCCTTGATGTGCTGTTGCCAGAGTCACATGGCAATTGATTTCTTCTATTCATCAGAAATGTTACCCACCAAGAAAGTTATTTTCCTCATTTAGCCTGTGGACTACAAGAGCACTAATGAATTCCCCTCACCCGGTGGATCCTTGCACACAATTGACATCAAATACGCAGCTGAAATAGTAACAAGCACTGACAGATCCCAGGGATCCACTTACACCGGGGGCAGGGAGCAAAAGCTTTGGATTTTCATCGCAGCCATGTCACCAGTTATTTACTCTTTTGCTCCTGCATCTGAATGATACTCTGTGGCTGCTGAGCCGCAGAAGCCAACAGCATTTCGACATTCCCAGAGCCCATTTGATACCGGACAAAAATCTATATACACCACCGATATTAAAGCCTGACTGTTTTCTATCCCAATAAAACTCGATCTCGTAGGATACTGGTGTTAATGCAATAACTCCTGTACATGTGGATAAGTATATACATGCACATACACAACTGTCATATATGTATATATTTCTCTTGAAACTAGGTTATCACATTTAACACGAAGTATGTGTATATTTACAAGACCCCAGTTTCATTTTTGGTCAACCCAGACACCTACGTTATGATTTCTCCTATTTGTTCAGATCCTCACGCCCCCCGATCACCACCTCACAGAATACTGAAGAGGTGAACAAAATGAGTTGGCCCGGCTGGGTAGTTTTCAAATCCACTTCAAGCCCACGTCGTGGTGCCGGTCCACAGCTTTCCTGACACAGTTTGTGCGTTTAACAGGAAACACCTCCAATAAATATGCTCACAAACTGAATCAAAAAAGGCAGTTTCGGAGAAAGAAACACAGCTCCGGGCAGGAAAAGCGATGCAGTACGATGAAGGGCTTTTTTTCAGTGATGCCCTACTTCAAGATTGCTCCTAACAAACAAGCACCAAGTACAGTCCAAATATCCCAACCCTGCTCTGCAATTTTAAAGTCTGGGAGACCATTTTCTACTTTGAAACCAGGCACCACTGCTCAAGTTTGGCTATACGTGCTCAGGCACTAGTTTCCAAGGAAACCAGTGACTGCATGAGCATTGCAAAATGCAAGTCCTGTGCTCGCTGGTTCACAAGTACGCTGTAGCTGTCTCCGTGACACAAATCCTTCCAGGTAGGTGCTTTACCACTGTTTCTCAAAGAACTTAATATAATTTCCGACGTTCAGGATGTCAGTATACACAGTACATATCCAAGCAACGTTGCACACTTGCAACCAAACCACTTTCTGTAGATGTTGCGAGAAGGAGAAAGGAATTCTTTGCGTTGTTTTAGGCTCCAATGTGGCAAATATTTTTGTTTTTTCCTGTTCTGTCAGCCCTTCGAAACAAAGACAAGCCACACAAAATGTGAATGTCAGGGACTTCTCTGCCTGCACGTACCCCCTAGAAATGGCAAAACAGCAGATGAAAAACATTTCTACAAATATTTATCCCTTACCCTGCTATAAATGCAAGTATTTTGGCACCATGAAAAGCCAAAAGAGAAGAAATACCAGCAGCACAGGCAGTAAGGACTATCATTTATGAGAAGTAAGTGGCATTTAAACCACCACCATCTCCAGTTCAAAAAGCACAGCTTCCCAGGACCGCTAACCTCAAGATAAGGCGTCTATTCCACGACTTCCGAAATCCTAGCATCCCACAATGGCCATCCCACGCAGGATAACCAAAGAAACAGGTACATATCAACTCGCTGTCCTTTTTACGTCTCTAAAAGGAGCGATTTTTTTCCCCTCGACTCCTACTTCGCCCCTGGTGCTCAGTGAGACAGTGTTTAAGTAAAGGCACGGAGTCTGCTCGCTTTCCCAGCGAGTCTGCAACACAGGTCGCTGCAAGCAGCTGGCTAGGCTGAATTTTGTGCTACTACGTACGTTTTGGCTCAGTATCAGCGCTCTGATCCGGGGGGCGGGAGGGGTTGGATTCATTTCAGACATGTCAGATGCATATTGTGTTTAGGAACAGAGGATGCTAAAGCTCAGGACTATTTTCACAGCGAGTCTGGAGAGAAGGCATGGTCTAGGACCTCATTTTCCGTTGATGTACTTTAAAACTATCCACCCAGTAATACAAGTAAGAGGAAAAAAGTTAATTCTTTAGAAAACTAATTTATGGAGATGTATTACAATTTTAAAAATAGTTTCTATGTTAATGATTGCCTTCATTTAAGTGCTATTAGTTTGCTGAAAACTACTGTACTTGCTGAAAACTACTGTACTTGCTGAATAGTTTTGTTTTGCATACAATCACCACAAAGATTTCAATATAGTTTCTGGACAGAACCACTTTGCTTTAAAACCTAGCATATCTACACTACACTGCTAAAATTAATACCCGAAAGCAGCAGAAAATCAGAGAAGTATGCGTAGCTTATTGCTACTAAACAGAACTAAAAAAAATAATAAAATAAAAATAATTAGAAATCAAACCAGAACTCTTAACTCATCAAAGCAAGAATCAGACAGAAAATGACAAAACAAATATGTGGCTTTTTGTCCCGTGAATTTGGTTTTTTACCTTCCTTTGAATAAAATACCTCTGGTCCTTAGACTTTACATTCAGCATAAACAATACCTGATTAAACAAGCGTACTTTAGAGATGACCCGGAACACTACTTGCCAGCGGAGAAAAATCTTTGTCCTCTGCCTAACAACTAAATACAATCTAGTTATTCCTTAGCCCCGCTAGTAACCAAAGCCTCAGAAGGCTGAATTATACAAAGAGCCAAACTACCAGCAATCTCACTCTTGCCACTTCACAAGGCATTAAGCGGCACAACTCCGTGGCGTGAGTCACGCGTGCGCCTCTTGCGAACAGGAAAGCCCCATCCACCAGCACCAGCACCGGCGCCAAGCCAGACCTGTCAAAACAGAGGAAAATAACATTTGACTGACTTGCATTCGCCGCTATCCTTGACACACTGCACGTGAAAACTTCTGTCAGGAAGCATATCATCCTTCACAATAAAAACTCAGCCTTGCTCCCAGCCCTGCTGTGGGAACGAAAGCGGAGCAAGCTGCGTGTTTGGGGAGTCAAGAGAGGAGACGGCTCATGAGGCAACTCTGCCAAGCTGCCCCTGGCCAGCCGTATAGATGAGATAAGTTTAGGACGGGGCTGCTGGGCAGGCAACAAGTCCCACGTACCCAGATTCGGCAGCGGGCTGTCACAGCATCCGAGAGCTTGTCCGTGCAAATCAGCCAGCTGAAGCCAAACACAAAACCCACAATAGGGTTTGAGTGGCACCACGCTGCTGGAGAGGCAGGAGACAAGTCGATCTGTGCCCTTGACAGCCGTCAAGACGAGTGGAAAGCTAATCAGCCTGGGCCTCAGGGAGGTCATTACCCAAGACACTGCTCTTGGCCACATCTCATATCGGTGGGCACGCCATTCTTTCTCGCAGACCTCCTACCAGTGGAGAGATGCTGCCCCACCACCGCTCAACGCATATCAGTAAAGTCCTAGCCCTAAAGTCCTAACCCCCTGAATCCTGCATACCAAGAGAAGAAAACAACCACTGACATCAATGCATGTCAGCATTTAACCAAGAATTGGCAGATCTTTCCAGTTACATAAATTCTTCTTCAGAACAACATTAAACTACATTCAGATGGATTCAACGCCGTATCACGTAGCGTATAAAAGCAACCGGGGAAGTTAATTACGCTCGAACAAACGATAAACACATTTCAGCTGGTTGCTGGACACATCATACTGAATTACATCTCGATACTGAAAAACCATTAAGGTTGCACCTCTGCATTCATCACTGCTGACTGCTTTTGATCTGATGTTTTCTGCAGCATGACATCAAAACCAGAATGTAACAGGGCTGAAGAGGCCACCATCCCTCCTCGGATTTCACAGCTCCTGTCCGACATTTCGGGAGGCAATCACAGCGGGAGAGTCGTCTCAGTTCCCGATCACAGTTCCCTCCAATCATCTCAACCATCAGTTTCTAGTGGTTAAATTATGTTGCAACCATCCTCCAGATTATTTTGGAAAGAGGAAAGCTTCAGGTTTAAGAAAAGAGGTTGAGGGGTTTTGGTTGGTTTGGGTTTTTTTAGAACTACAGTTTGAGACTTTTAGTTAATGAACGACTCCTGGGTACCGCAGCATACATACCATTTACAAATACCAGCAGATAATTTTATGCAAACACTCTAAATATGAAGTGCTTTTCAGATATTTCTGGGCGGTTTATTACTATTACGATCACTTAAAAATATGCCTCTAGTCCACATTTGCCTTCAAAGAACCAATTTGTCCGCTGAAGAGATTTTGTTAAATCTCTTGTACGTACGTTGTACTTTCCCTAAGGCTATGCAACCAAGTATTTCAGTTTTTTTCAAACCAGAACTCTTAAATACGACTCACAGGCTGCTCCTCCCCCCCAAAAAAAATGGATCTCTGGGATTTTGGCAGATTCCCCAACTTTACATTCAAAGCATTCCTAAGTCTGTTAACTCACAAAACCAAGTCATTTCTCGCCTTACTCAACAGCTTCTCCCAATGACGCAGCATTTTGCCGTTATCTCAGTTAAGGCAATGACAGGACATGCACCACCTCTGAGAAGAGAAGATCGGGCCCTGTACATGTCTTCATGCTCACGATCTCTCCGCTCCACTTTACATTCCACTTCTACAATTTTTTTTCTTTTTTCCCCTTCTGGAAAACAAAATACGCTGATTACACAGTCCTCCAAAAAAGCATACATCTGTTGCCAATCACCCAACAAAACAGCCTTTTAAAATAAAAAGTCCTGGGTATTTTCCCATGGCAAGTACAAAATAACGAAAAACAAAGAGACGAAGAGTTAGAGCTTCCTAGTTAAAAAGGCTCTTCTTTTGGTTTGCAGCTCTCTAAGATCTTAATTGGAATAGCAGTCGGTACAAATTCGGTCCCGTGGTATTCTTTTCATGCTGACAGGCTGTTAGCAGCCAGGATATATCCTGCGAGAGGTCAAAGGTGTGGAAAAACAAACAGAGCAGCGATTTTAGAAGATGAAGAGGAGATAAGGATTTGTCACGGCATTTTTCTACCATGGAAAACCATCCAGATTTCTCCACAGCCTGGGCCCACGTACTCCAGTCGCTTCTTGCAAGTTATTTCCTTTGCGGGGAGAAAGAAAAAGCCACTTATTTGAGACAACCGGCTTCTAGTTACTTGAATAGGAAGCCTGACAAAGATGGCAATGCCTGACTTCTCTCACTGCTCTCATAACTTGGGAGGAAATGGCACAATGTGTCCCTCCACGGATTTTAGCTATAAACTCCTCATGTGAGCCCACAAGGTCCCGTTTCACATTTAAAAAAAAAAAAATCTAGAGGCGAAATAAACCCAACTATATGCATCTTAAACGGTGGGGTTTGTGTGCAAGGCAAGATCTTGCAGGAAACTTCACGGCTTTTTTCCATACGAGGCAATTAAATTTATTTTCACGCTTAAAAGCCAGTCAGGGTTTAACCATTTTATAACCCTACGTGGCATCACAGCAATTTCCGAAGGCACTTGACCACAGAGTCAGATCCACAGGTATCAGAAGCCTACCATGGCCCTCGGGATCACTCCTCCTCGTTTCTAATGAACTTACTACTACTACTGATCCTACCAACCTCCAGACACCTTAGGTGCTCCACAGGATCAGGAGAACAAACCCAGCACCACCTAACTGCAAAAAAAACCCCAACACAGGCCGCCAAGACTGAAGATTTCCTGTGCGTCCTCTTGGCACTCCTACTCCTCTACAGCGCTGGAAAACAGGCTGGTGCCATTGGTGGCTCATCAAAACCAAAGGCTGGATGCCATTACCTCAAGAGTCATTGAGGTTTGGCATGAAGGGGGCAAAAAAGTCAACCTTTCTTTGCGTATTTTGGTAGTTCCTCTCCTGTTTCCAGGTCCTCTCCACCTTAACCCCCGGTACCACCACAAACGGCTATCTTGAACACCAGAATGTCATCAAGATTGCATCATGCCTGTTTAATCAAGACGAGGACCTCCCCTCATCCACTCACAAGCACTGTCTAAGCCATATTTGAGGCGGCACATAGAAAAGTGTAAGAAAAAAATCAAAATTCAGGTATTAATGATCCCAAATAAACTAGACTACTTGCACTTCCTCACTCAGTCTTCCAGGAACATCCACCACTAACAGAGCAGGTCATCTCCATTGCATTTTAGTCGTAAGAACTACAGGTAAGCAACATACGCAGCTCACGTTTTCCTTTATTTATGCAGCCGTATCTTCCTTTCCATTGGAAGGCACAAATTAAACGCGCTCATCAGTGCAGTTACGGATTTAGGCAAAGCACGCGAGATGACCATCTGTCTCCAGAAAACATCGGGTCGCCTCAGCAGGTGTCCATCCTCGGGCATCAAGCTTTGAGGGCTTCTCGTCACCGTAACGTGACATGGCTGAAGCAGAACAGCGAACGCTTCCCAGGGCACCGTGCACTCCCGAAGCCATTAACAAGTATCTCTTCCACCTCAGCGATTAAAGTCTGAGGCTGCAGGTTGACCTAAATATCGTAAATAGTATTGGAGTATTGACCAAGGAAAGTCAATACGAAATACTGATGGGTGGCGCGCGTTACGCCTCACGTGAGACCGCAGCGAGGCACCTACGCAACAAGCAATTAAAATTCAAGCTGGAAAACGTTAATTCAAGGCTTCCTTAGGCTTCCTACACATCTCACCGTACAGGGCAGAGGCTCCAGCCTTGTTCTGCTGAAACCTGAAAGCGCTTCCCCGAGCCCTGGGGCGCTCGATTCACGCTTCGAGGGCACCAAGGGGCACACACACACGCGTGTCCCTGACAGAAAAGTAAGTATTTTTGGATGCGATACTCTGTCCTACAGCTTAATTGAGGAAATTAATGCCTCTGGGCCGCCTTATCCCACCTTAGAGGTTTACCAGATGCACCATGGCTTGCACAGACCCACCGGTCAGCCCGCACCATCCCCCCCCTCCCCGCCTGACACAGCCCGGTCTCCACTTTTTGGGGTGTTTTTTGTTTCTTTTGGGAGGGGGTTGGGGAGGGGGG
>VXBL01001724.1:2485455-2511682 GCA_013400195.1 Aramus guarauna
GGGGGGGGCAGGCAGCCCCAGTGCTTGCCCGCAGCTCCGAGGAGGCAGGAACTCACCCTTTCCGGACTTATTTGGAAGAGCCCATCATGCACATGAATTTTTAATGCCGGCTGGAAAAGGGCACCATCAGCTCCCCTATCACATTTCCCTCCCAAATCCCCCACCACCACCACCATTCTGGGAGGGAGGGCGGGAGCCCCTCGCTGCAGGCAAAGAGGCCTTGAGCCCCAAAGGAACCCCTCGGGGTGCACCCCCCAACCTGGGGCAGCCCTGGGGTCTTGTCCCCCCGGGTTTGGGGCTCACAGCTCCTAGGGCAGGGCAAGGACGGGGCAAAGCGCCTCGGCTGGGCTTGGAGGACAAGGCTGCTTCAAAGGAGTCTTAAATTAAGGTGGGAAAATCAATTAGCAGCCTGTCTTTTAATGAGTTGGAGGCGGTGGGGTGTTTTTGCACACTCGTGTCTGTCCCTCCAGCCTTTCACGGGTGGTTGGGAACCTCCGGGGTCAGAGCTGCTCCCGGTTCCCCATCCGCAGCCCGGGAGCATCCCTGGGGCCGAGGGGTCAGGCAGGGCTGAGAGGGGGCGAGTGCGGGGATGGGGGGAAATAATTAAAAAAATATTAATAATAATTGCATTTTGCTTTATTGAAAGGCAAAGAGCGCCATCTCGTGTAGCAAAGGATCGCGTAGCACGGGGCAAAGAGTTACGGACAATCGGATCGGACCGACCCTCCGCACGCTGCTCCGGAGAGGCAGGCGTGATGCTGGGCAGGCACGGCTCGGCCTCCCGCTGATGCTCAGCAACTTCGTGATACGTTTCCCTGTTAAAATCTCGTTTATTAAAAAAAATAAAAAAAAAATTCATTTCAGAAAAAACCAGGAGCACCGTTCCTGCATTCCTCGGGACCTCTGTGAAAGTAATCGCTGCCAGGGAACTAGAGAAAAGAGACGCACCAGAAAATAAGTACATCATTTCCTTACAATACACGTGATTAAGCAGTCAGATTTACCGATACCACACCGGGCTTTTCAGGGTTATGTTGTAAACTCACTGCTCATTATCCGTATTCAAGGACCGCCTATAAGCTTTGGCCTCCGCGCGGGAAAACAAGAACTGGGATGAATAGTGAAGTAACCACAATTTAAAGAGAGATGATAACTGAGCGACACACGGAGCGCTTCATACCGGATTTGCGTCCCGTCATAAGATGGTTTTAATTCCAGGAGGAGGCAGGGAGTCCTCATGGCCGGTAACGGCGGGACACGGGGCGTGGGATGCTCCTCGGCACGTGGTGGGGACGGTCCCTCCCAAGGTCCTCGGGCTCCCCCAGGGTTGCCAAAATCCCCAGTCCCTGAGGTGCGGGACTCCTGGAGAATTTCAGCACCTAATAACTTCTGAAATAACTTCTCACTTCAGTAACTGCCAAGACACACTTTGATAAGTGCCAAGACCAACCTGGAAGCATCGCCAGAAAACCAGCAGAATCCACGTAAAAAACCCAAACCCCAAATATGCTTGGATCAGGTCTGTTTGGAGAGGAAGGAGAGCAAAGCTGGAGGGGTTTAGCACTCGTGCCGGCCACGCTGCTGAGAAGCTGCTGTCACGAAGACCATTCCCAAATGCAATTTAACCTTTTTTGCCCTACAACGATCACCTGTGCATCAGAAGAAGGATGCAACCAGCAAGAAGGATGCAACCAGCAAGAAGGATGCAACCTTCCCTAAAGAGGTTTTTAAAAACCAACTAAACACTTTTTTTTTTTTTTAATCAGAACATGTTTCTACCCCTGTAACAGCACTTTGAGTCCTTTCACAGCACTGGAGGCCAGCAGCGTGAAGACAAAACTCCCAGCATACTGTGAATTGAGTATAATTATCTATTTACTGTGAATTAAAACAAGGGCTAAGATCTTGTCATCGCCACCGCGGGCTGACCGGCTCTCCAGTCTTCATTGCCGGACCCCAAACACAGACACTGTGGCTCTAGATTAAGGGCTATATATATATATTTATATATATAAAACATGCACATGCCACTAAGAACAGACACGGAATGAAATCCGTGAGCTTACCAACAGCCACGGCAAGTCACGGAGGAGCATTGCCGCTTTCACAACCAGCAACTGCTGCAGCTTCAGGGTCAGCTCCTGGGGAAGCCCAGGCAAGACCTCACCCCGCCGAGGGAGCGGTTGGCGAATCCTGCCAAATCGCAGCCTCCCCTCGGTCCCTGCGTCCAGCCGAAGTCACCCTCGGCATCCGTCAGCCCTTCCAGGAACGCGCCTGGTGCGGCATCTAGACTTAGCCTAAAGCAAGCGCGGGTTTATCTGAAGACAGCGCGGGGATAAAACGCAGCCCGCAACGAAGCGCCAGCAAGAGGAATTAAGGCGCTGAGCAGGGCCAGACGTCTTCATTGGCTTTGGCCCTCTGAGGTCCTCCAGACATCCCATACGTGTGGAAAACCAGGCCGGGAACGAGGTGGCTCCTAACTGGAAACCCTTCAGGGCAAGCGGGTTTGGAGCAACGCCGCCAGTGACCTTGCAGCGACGAGAGGATTCAGTGTGATCCCGTCTTCTTCCCGGGGGGCTAAAGGTCCCCCTTTCCCACACCGCAGCCGGTCCCGTTCATCCCGGATAGTCACACGCGTCCTGGGTAGCCCCCCCGTATTAATATTTTACTTTTAAGGTAGGGAGAGGTGCGGCTATTGCCAGCGGGAAGGATGGGGGGAAAAACCCGGTTGTAGCCCAGGCAGCTCCTACAACAGCTGGCCAAGAGTTTTACAACGGGGATTAAAGCCCATCCAAGGAAAGACCGCGATACCACCTACGGGAAAGGACAACGTTTTCCCAGACGCTCCGGTCCCGGAGCATCCCGAAGGAGCGAGTCCCTCCCTTCCCGCGGCTAACCCCCAACGGCGGGCGAGCATCCACAGCGACGACGTCTCACGTACGAAGGAGGCAAAACGCGATACGCCGCTGGAAGTAACCCGGGTGGCTTCGGCCAGCGCTGCCAGAGCTTCTTTTCTGGGCTCCCAGCGGCTTTTCTGCTATGAAGCACTACAGAAAACAGCTTACAGGAAGTGGATATATAAAATACGCCAGCTATCGAACCCAGGAAGGATCAGCGCCTTCATTTCTCATTCAAGCTCCTTCTCATAAAGGCAGATCGCTTTGCAAGCCCGAAGCGCGCAGACGTTCCTCGGGCCAGGGCCGTAATTATCCCGCTGGAAGCCGTGCCCAGCTATCCCTTAGCGTCGCTCGCGCAGAGTATCACGGGGGATGGTGGATTTGTATAAAATCAATACCCTGGATTTTATTCCGCCTGTACGGCCCCCACCGTTTCTCTTTTAACGTCGCCTTTGCAAGCCAAAAGCCTCCGCAGCAATAGGGTGGGCTTGGGGTCACAGCGCTGCGCGGTTGTAGAGGAGCCGTATGAAGTCACTATTCCCCGCCCCGGTTAAAAAAAAAAAAAAAATACATTAAAAAAAATTAAAAATTAGCATTTATGATCTGTTTAAGTCAATGCATCCCACCCCCCTTAACATTGGGTAAAGACCCGTGGCAGCTTCCTGAGGCATGCAGCCATCTTGCGGCCCGGACGGAGCGCCGGGCAGGATTTTACCACGCGTAGAGGGACAGCGTCAATAAAGGCAGCGGTTAAAGAATCCGTCCAAGTTGGGTTGGTTTCGGGTTTTTCCTTTTAAAGGGCAGCAGATATTTCACATACGCCTACCTCCGGGCGCAGCGCAAGAGGAGATGCGGCCACGTGTCGTACGGGGACGCGGTGCCCCAAGGTGTGACGCTGGCGGCTCTCGCTGCTCATCAGTGACGTCATCGCAGCATCTCCCAGCCCGGCGCGCTCAGGCAGCCCTGTTCTCCCCTCACCTCCCGCCCGGCGATGGGTGCGATGCCGAAGGCAGGGCGGCACCAGGCTGAGCCCTAAATCGGATTCGGATGGAGCCCGGGCACTCTCTGCCTTCCGGGTTTTTCTTTTTTAATCACTTTTTTTCCTTATCCCGCACAAAGCGACTTGTTAGCGGAGGGAATTTTAAGATTACAAAGAGGAAGGATTAATTTTGTGCTGTTCCCATCTTCAACGAAGCGTCGGTTTAGTCCCTGTTTTACCCGTTAATTTAACACACTGCGTCACCTCCTCGCTGTCTAACGGACTCACAGCGACGAGGCCTTTTCGCCACGCGGCAACTCCCCAAATGGGAAGCAGAAAGCATCCAAACGCCGTTTTCTTTGCACGGGGAAAGGCAAAAAAAAAAAAAGATATTTATATTAAAAAAAAAAAATCGGCCGTAAGCCCCGCGGCTACTAAAGCGTGCCAGAAATACGTCGCTCCTTCGGATCGCAGAAAGCGTCCGGCGAAGCTGCCCGAGCATTTCCGTGGGATTGGGTTGAATTTCTCCTCGCACACGCACCCCCCCCACCCGCCGCCCCCCATTAATTACAACAAAACAAAACTTCCAGCAAAATGATGTCACAGGCACTGAGGTAGCTGTGAGATGGAAAAAACTATATCACCCATATCTATGGTTCCGGCTTATGAATTTCATTAGTTAGCTCACAAATATTATTAAATTAAATGTTTTTCTTGCAGCGTTAAGCTGGACGCGTTTCCTCATGTTCTTCTCCTCCTGCTTTCGGCACATTTTCTCCCCGTTCCTTATGACTTATTGCCTTGTATACAGTCCCACGGGTTTTGTGAGGGGGGGGAAGAAGAAAAATAAAATAATAATAAAAAAAAACCTCTGGCAGGTCCATGGATAGTAGGGATTTCATTCTAGCTTTACGCGGTGCGATGCCCCAGGCCCCGCGTGGGTTTTGGCATGTTGTTAGATAAATAACATCAACTCTCCCCGCTGCAGGCATTTGCACGTTGCTCTCGGACACGGTGCCTTTCATTCTGCGGGCAGCCGTGATGTACGGCTGCCTCCGGTCCCCCTCCTTCACCCCCCCCACGCTTTTTAATACAGAGAGGGCAAAAAAAAAAAAAAATTAAAAAAAAATTAAATTAAATTAAATAAATAAACTGCACAAGCCAGACCTGTTGGGGCTACAAAAACTCAGCATCCAAATTTAAATATTTAAATGCCCTGAACGTCTAACACCAGAATTCCTGCTGTTTTGGTTTTTTTTTCTGTTTTTTCCTCTTTTCTATCCCAGAAGAGTTTCCCCTCTCTGCATCTGTGGTTCTTGAGGCTGTATCCTCACTCCTGTTCTGCACGTGGTGACTTTTGCCAAATGTTGAACATACAGAAAATTTGAGAGCTTTGTCGTCAGTCAATAAAAAAAAATAAATCACTTTTTGCCAGATTTGTGTCGTGTGTCCCCCCACCCTTTAAACAGAAGATTAGCACGTAATAACGTCCTTTTTTATCATCTTCCATCGCTTGATCTTATTAAAAACTTAGGTGCAAGCTTTTCTGAACTAAATATTTTCGGAATCTTTTCCATAAAGATTTTTTAAAAATGTAGAATAAAAACAATTAAAAAAACCTGTAAATCTATAATAAAAATACCTTCACCTTTCAAGGAAACTCATCCCCCAGAGCGTTTCAGCTCTTCGGCACCCCTCACCTGGAACGGCGGTAGATACGTCTGGAACATCCCCCGATTTCTCCAAAGGCAGAAGGAAGGAATCGGACCCGTGAGCCTCAGAGAAGCACTAAGAGACCACGCACGGGAGGAGGAACGAAGCCCGTCGAGGAACGTTGTCCGAGACACGTGCGAAACAGCACGTTTATAACCCAAATCTTGGCAAAGCCAGAGCCAGCGCACGCATGAGGCGTTACCGCGTGGGGAGTGAAGGAGGACGACTTCAGGAGCTGTAGGAACTCCAGCCTGAGATTAGATGTTTTTCTGCTGTGAGACCCGTCACGGCGCTGTCTCCTTCTTGCAAAACCACAGGAATGAAAGAGCCTTTGCAATCATTTGCGTCTCTGTACGGAGAGGGGGGCGGGGAAGTAGTAATCGTCCCTAAAAATGAGCTGCCGTACTCGGTATTTACGCTTCCCCAGCATGAGCAACGCGGCCTGTGAATGGCACGACCGCTGTGATTCCGACACGTGGGAAACATTTAATCCCAAATATTAAATCCCAGTGCCTCGTTCTTCAGAGACAGAAAGGCACGCGGGAAGCAGAGTCAAGTTCCCGATAAAACAGCTGCTCTGAGGTTCCTGTTGGGAAACAGCGTGATTGACCGAGGTCTTCTGACTTCCTGCAAGACGTTACTGCGTTGAGCAACGGCTATGTCCTTCGCATCTCTTGCGCCACCCAGGTGGTTCCCAGATGAGCAGTCTGAGCCACTTTCCATGCTTTTGCAGAAAAATACAGTTCCAGATCTTAAACACTTCCATCTCCTTTTGTTGCGTGGTGATGCTCTCAAGATGAGCAAAATACGCCAGCTTGCTTCTAGGCGAGAGCCCTTCGTTTCCCAACCGTTGCAACGGAAAGATTGACTCGCGCTAGTTGTTATTTTGCCTCCTTTTTGGAAGTACTGTTGACACGGACTGGAAATATTTTCAGATTCAATATGCCCGGGTCTCTTCCAAGCAAGATGTCTGAAGTCAGAGAAACAACAAGTCATCGACAACATCAGTCAGAGGCTTCTTTCTTTGCCACCACGCAGATGACCAAAGGTTGCCCGAGGGTCCAGTTATCGCTCCTAGAACGTTTCATTACTGCCACTAGTATGTCACCCAAGAGACAGCCTCCCCCGAAGGTCTTTTCAGGGAGGTTGGAACAGGTGCCCAGTCTTATACCAGGCACAGACTGGATCTACCCAGGTGGGAGTCTCCAGCCTGACCTGCTCCCAGCAGGTTGCTCATGGCCATGACCAGGCAAGTCAAGGCATCTCCGGTTTAAGACTGGAGGTGGATTTCTTCTTGCTGCAACGCAAGAGGTGCAGAAGAGGTTTCCGACCCAAGTCCACAGGACACGGAGCAGAGCTCTGCTCCAAGGTCACCTCTTCTCCCTGAAGTTCCAAAGCACTTCAGCTTCGTTTCCCAAAGCGGTGAGCCCAGGTTTAACAGTTCCCAATACGCTGCAGACCATCGACAGTCAGAACAAAGCACCTTCGTCCTTTCGGCTCTGCGCGTTGTATCACGCCTGATAACGTCGGGGTCAGAGGGCAACATCCAGCAGCACAACACAGTTGCTGGCAGCCACCTGGCCAACCACAAATACATTAAGCCACCGACAGTCTATTTGGAGACCGAAACATTTCTGTAAAATGCCCAGCATCTCATCTGTGACAAATTTAAAAAGCTTTCCGCCCCTTACAATCGCATTCAAGTGCCAAAATAAAACCAGTGCATTGACCGTGACAACTGATGGTTATCTTGGGAAGATGACACCAGGCCTGAACACCCTCCATGTTTATATTTGATCGTCTCCAAAAAACAGGCTGCACCGTGGCTGGGGGTATTTGAGGAAGTCTGGTTTGAGCTATAATCCATTTTTTCCTTTCCGAGGTCTGCTAATCCGTTGCCTTTGAACGTAGCGCTAGAGATGACGACTCATGTAAACAGTGAGAAGAAAATCACTTGAAATCTCAAAAATGGCTCTTTAAAATTAGGAAGGTGACAAAGCAGATGGAAAATGACCATTACCCATTTTGCTATAAAGGGGACATTCAGCAGCAGCAACAGCACAGAAAGGGAGCTGGTCCCATGCCAACAATAGGTCTATGGGATCTGCGTATAGATTTCAAGCAGTGACTGTAGGAGAAGCAATGACCTCCAAGCGTGGCCTTGAACTCCATGTTTATTTTCCCACAAATGATTCTTGCATTAAGCTATTCAGACTTAAAAAAAAACCAGCAAGAGTTGCTTTCACAAAGCGACGACGCGTGCAGTCACTCTGGCTTGGCATCACCCACGTTGGCCAAGCAATCCCACCAGGCTCCACTGGAAGCCCTGGGGTAGGTGGTTGGTGTCTCCAGCCCAACCCCGCTCCCGGCATGGCCACCACCATGGCTACAGCAGGTCGCTCAGGGCAGTCTGGGAACATTGGGGCAGTACCCAAGGATGGGGACCACCCACCACTCAGGACCCTGTCCCAGGGCTGCTCTTCTAGGGGACTCTTCATCAATGAAACAGCCCCCATTCCTCATTTTCCTTCTGCGGCCCAACTTCTGGACAATGTAGTCATTAACTCCATCATTTATTATTGTTATTATTCTTTTATTACTTGGCTTGCAACCTGCTTTCCTAGGACACCCTATGAGCTTCAACTGCTTCACAGACACGCTGAGAACATTTGACTCTGAGACCTACTAGCACCCTGCGACATCCCTGTCGTGGGCTGGCTTGAGAAGCCTTTTCACTTTTACATCTTCATTTAGGTATTTCAGATTAACTGTTGATTTCATTTTAGCAAAGCTAGCATTCTTAGAGAACGTCCTGTAGCTTCACAGTTTCTACCTGGATTTCCACAGCATTTTAACAACAATATTATAATTTCCCAGCAGAGCCGTTAACATCAATCTCTGACGGTGAGAAATTAATATACCGAATATCAGTGTTCCTTTCCACTTCAGTTTTGCCTTGTTTTGCAGATATTTTTACCTTGTTTCTCTTGAGGACTCTGTGCTTTCTAAATACGTTTTCATTTTAAAATCCCGAGAAAATGTACATTCAGCTTCTATGCCCTTTGTTTTTGGAAGCTACTGACCAGAGAAGCCATTCAAAGATAGATCCTTAGCTGCCCGTGAACTCTTACAACACAAGTTTTCATCAAATCTTCCTTAGAAACAGGCTTTTTCATGATTAAATACTTTTTGACTAAGTAACACCATGCACTGCTCACCACAAATGTTCATCCTCTCTCAAGAGGGGAGAAATAATTGAAAACCCCACGGATTTGCAGAAGCACTATGAAGCACACAAGCTAGAAGTCTGGTCGACACCAAGTTTAGCAGCAAAATCTTACGTATTTCAAGTAGACCAGATCAAATTAATGAAGGTTCATCTCATTGGGTACAAATGGATGAGGGATACACTACGTTTGGGGAACTGTTGTTTTTTTTTTTTAAATCTAGCAAACATTTACAGTGAAAAATGGGAAGAGTTATTGATGCTAGTGAAGCATCTTGCATATAGCGAGAGCATATAGTTGTCACAAACTGCCTACAGAAGCAATGCTGTCTGGGTTTGGGGTTTGTTTCATTTTCCCCTGAAGTCCAAAGCTATATTTATGACTTTTTTTTTTACAGTTTCTTTTAAAGATGAAACACACAAGTTCAGCAAGACTTACCTAAGACCAAGGGAGCATCCGTAGTATAGACCAGCTCAGTGCAGTGAGCAAAACCAACAAAACCAGATGCCTTTTTTTTAAAGTATAAATTTTTTTTTTTCCCTCTGGTCAATTTGTTCTTCATTTGAGCATTTTATGCATCACCTGCTTCCCATATTAGACCTAAAAAAGGCTAGATAAGCAAGCTTTGCTCCCAGGAGCCTCCTTATTCATCAGCTAAGAGACAACGCTCTCTGTTTTTCAAAGTAAGAGGGCAGGGGAGAATTGCTACTCAGAGTCACTGTTTACCACCCAGATGAAGTTGTGTTTATGCATAGGTTAAGAAAAAAAAAATACCAAGGTGATGGAACCAGCTGTATTATTTTAGAAATCTTATTTTTTCCTCCTTCCCAGGCTCAGTCCCACAGGCAAACTAGCCTCTTGCCGGTACGAAAGGCTGGCGTACCCAGCTGAACCTGGGAACTTGCGGCAACTCACCTGGGAAAGGGTTTTACAGCCAGCCTTCAATGGCTGCTCAACGCTGGGAATGACACCTCTTCATCCCCCCCCCTCCAAAGTCAGGACCCGTTAAAAACAATTTCTGAGATCCACGAAGCAGACTTCAAACCAACTTCAGGTCTTTGGCAGACGGTTTTCCTATTGTAACTGGACTCTCACCACTTACAATATTATTTTTTTCCCCCCATATCATAACAAATTCCATCACACATCAGTTTGAAGCACGGGAAACAATACTCTGAGGGAAGCTACACTTGAAGATATATACTTGCTGAGCTATATTCTGCATCTACCTTAAAAAAAAAGACCCTATGAAATCCCTTTTCCCGCTAGCCATAAAAGCAAACGTTTGGCAGAAGGTCTCGCCACCCGCATGCGAGATCCCCGTTACGTTAATTCTCCTTACACTGTGGTCACATGAAGAGGGGGATGCGCTACTTTAAGGCAGGTACCATTTAAAGAAGTCCTCAGCCTAGTTGGGATTTTTGGGTTGATGCTTGTAATATCTTTCTGCAGAATAATTTCCGGATTAAATCACCTGGTGCTGCATCTTAGATGTCGAGTACAGCCTTATTTTTTTCAGAAGTCACTTACGTGCAGCTGAAATTCTTCCATCATCTAAAAATACCCTAATTTTATTTCAAACTGAAAACGCATTTGCATAGCGCCAGATAATGCAATCGGTCTTGTCAGCACCTCTGCGCTCACACTTTAATGAGATTTAGTGTCCAACGTGCTCCCTGCTGCATCTCTAAAAAACCCGTCTTTGCAGGATTTTGCGTTACAGCTGACATGCTCAGTATGACACACACATACTGCCTGCAACTCACGCACTCCTGCTCTAAACCCCATACTGTAACTTCTGGTTTGGGAAGAACGTGCCCCTCAGCATCCCATGGCCGAGCCACGAGGGTCCCGTTCACCGCCCAGGTGAGTCCTGTCCTGCGGTGGCCTCCCTGGAGCAAGGCTCAAGAGGAACAACTGTCACCACGTGCTCTCTCCATGACAGGCTACTAATTTTATCTACTTTATGCAGAATATATAGACTTTGCTTTTTACGGGGACACACCGTCCCGTGGGCGCTTTGGCTTTAGCTCCTTGCCAAGGCGGCAGCTCCAGCTGAAGTCAGCCATGGCTTCGGTCTGCGCGTGGTCCTGCTCAATGCACCACGGGTGCTGCCTCCTGCCAACACACCTCTGCGCCTCAGAGACCCTCCTGCTTTTCGCTGTTGCTCTGCCCATGCAAGTTACTGGGGGCCTGTTTTCCCCAGATTCACTCTGCGAAGGGAATCGCAAATTTTGGGGGAGAAAATAGGCTGAACTGTTCTCACCTAGTCCTTTGATTTGGCAAATTTTTTACAGCTTCTTCCAAGTTTAAGCAGTGACCTTCTCACTGTCTCTTCTCAGCTTTGGTTTGGAGTACTTAATCCAAAGACGCCTCCAAACCATCTAACTAAAAATAAAATGTCCTCCGCAGGAACTTTCCTGCCTTCTTGGTTTCCTTGCAAACAAGAAGCATCACGAAGCTTCACTCTTTCCAGGCAGGTTCGTGTCCTACCACTACCCACACCAGCTTGTTCCTCCCCATCCAGCAGTAGGACATGTCTTATATCTCTGTCCCAGCAAAACCTAAAAAAACCCCTCAAGGAGCTTAGGGAACTAGAGAGAGACAAATTGCTGAATTCAGACAAGAAGTCTGTCAAATCACGACATATATAACGACTTCCCTCCCACCCCGACTGAAGTCTGGTTGCACCTCCACAAGACCTGAGAGGATCCAACCTGGTCCCAGCTCTTCAAGTCATGGATGAGAACCTAAACAGAGAGTTTCAACGCTGATAACAGGTAGAGTTACTGAATACCTTGAATATTTTTAAGCATTTTATTATTTAGGACATTCCTGCAAGATCACTTTTAGAAATCCACGGAATCTTCTGCAATTTCAAGATAAACACATTTATTTTCTGTGCTCTGTCTTTATATATACCCTTCAAATTCAACAGCATAAAAGTTTTACCCTGTATAAACTGAATGAGTTAAAAAAAATCTGTGCTATTTCTGGAATATAATTACTTGTTGATTCCAGAAAAAGGTAACCAAAAAAAAAGAAAAAAGGTTGGTTAAGCAAGAGGAATGGAGAGCCAGGCCCAAAGGGAAATACATTCCCTTTGCAAGGGGGGTTAGCTCTGCAAAGCTTAAAGTGCCCAGAAGGAAAAAAAAAATCTAGTAAAAAAATAGATGTCTAATCTATGGCAATGCTGCACCCCAGAAAATCAACAGTTTCCAAGGACTTGCAAGGAGCCACATCCCAGGGACTCCACTAAATTCTTACAAGATTGGGACTCCTTAAATATGGAACTTTTAGACACATTAGACTGATCTAAGGCTACAATAAATGTACGTGCTATACTTCATTTACAGTGAAAAGGTCCTCAGAAGTTGTCACGTATGCTATGAAAAAGATCCTGCCCTTCCCCATGATTTTTATAATTACTAGATGAATAAAAATATTGAAACCTGTTCCCACAACTGCGTTAAATATAGCTTTTGTAGCATTGATTTTTGAGTATTCTGTTAGAGGGGTTTTTTTTTGTACCAGCATCTTTCTCTAGAAGGCTTCAGTAATTGCGGGGTAGTTACAAGGATGGAGCATTATGGTCTGTAGGAAAGTTATCGGTAAACAACAGAAAGACTTTGGTTCTCCCGGACAGAAAGTGTGGAGCCCACCCTGCCTGTCCCTGCCAGCAAGAAGAAATCAATTCACACTGCCCAGAGGCTAGTCCATAGGAAAATGCAGGTGAATGTAATTCCAGAGCAGAAATTGAGGTCAAGGCCATCTGTCCACCACAAGGAGCACAAGCAGAAGATATCTACTCCTTTACAGTGACTTTTGTGACATTTCTCACCTGTGAGAGGTGATGGTGATGTCAACAAGATAAAAACCTGATGAAATCAGACCTGATTGATTCAGAGAGCGTGACAAAAATGAAACCATGGCACTTGAGCTCTGACTTCAGGGCCATTTTCAGCTCGGAGTTGATGGTCTCCTTCCAGTTCCACAAGTCAGTCTGTGGTTCTTCCTGGACTGGTGATGGTGCGGTTACAGCACAGTAAAGTCTTTGAAGATAACATGAATTTGTCAGAAATCAGGTTTCATCCCCTTCAAAAAAAACTTCAGTAAGGTTTCCTGCTTGACATGCAGAAACATTCCATTAAAAAAGTTAAATTAAGACACCACAACATGCCATGAAGACCACCTTCTTGACAAGGAGGGGAAAAAAAGGAGAAAAGAAAAATGTAATCATCCAGCATTGACTAAAATTAACCCTTTTTCAAAAAGGTATTTTCAAAGAAATGCAGTGTTTTTTCTTGAAACAGTCCCATCAGTTGAGTCATCCCAAAAGGAATTTCAGGTTTCTTCATTCCACAAGGGAAGGGGAAAAAACCCAAAACACATACACAATTATTCCAGTTGACCAGAAGTACACATTTTTTGTTTGCTGGCTGAACCAGAAAGCAAAGTTTTCCACCCCGCTCTGTCCTCGAGGGCAAGGTTTTGCAAGTGGAAGCGAGCTGAATTCTTTTGATGATGAGTAAAGCAGAAGAGTGGCTAGCCTGCTGCCGGCTGCCTTGGCTCCGCGCTAACACCCTATAAAAACCTATGTGCGTCACCCAGAGCAGCAGCAAATCCTAGCACACTTTGGGGTGAAATCAGTCGAGTTGGCCCCAACCGTACCTTAAACGTTATTTCAAAGTTATTCTGCTTATTGCAGCAAGGGGCCGTAGCACATGAGTGCTCGAGACCCTGTTTGGTGACTGCTTTGAAGCAGAGATGTGCTGGAAGTTATGCGGAATCAGAGCAAGCTTTTCTGGTTGCTGATCCAGAAAGGGTCTAACAATTTATGGGCTAGTCCAGGTCTATTTAGATTCACCAGCTTTTTGGTTACTCTACCGGAAATGAAAGCACAGGTCCAGAAAGCACCTCCAGAAGTGATCTCCGGGGCTTCCCAACCTCATGAAAGGCCATGAACAGATGGAGTGAAACCTGAAGAGCCTCATTAGAGCCCAGACGTTCACAGAGGTGGTCCAGGTACCCTTCTCCTTGCCATGGCTCAGAGGTTGAGCCCCATGGCCCCACTCACCACCTCAGTGGAAACTGGGAACCATTTATCCCTGGGCCACCGTGTCTGATGTCATGGCAGTGACCGAGAACACAACTGCTTCAGCAACCCACCCCAGCACTTAGTTATCTATGCAGGAGAAACCATGTGATCTACAGCAGAGAGACTGAGGTAAGAGATCCAAATACTTATTTTTCCCCATCTACCGGGGACAGGACATTTTGCTACTCCCTATGTCATAGAATCATTTTGGTTGGAAAAGACCTTGAAGACCATCAAGTCCAACCATCAGCATGTATTAGAATATTGTGGGGATTTGAAGTCTTGGCCGACCCTTCCTCTTTTTCTAGAAGAAGAAATTCTTATTCTCCCAGCCCTTTTTATTTTTCTTTTGTTTCATAGAATAAAGTTTCTTCAAAATATCTCTTACAAACACGCACTTGTAAGCTTCAAGCTAATACTGATTTGTATGACTATGCATCAATTACGGTTGATATTTTCAGATTAAAAGAATTTGCTGTTGAACAAAGCATCACCACGTGCATTTTTATATTTCCACCCACAATCTGTTTAGGAAGTTATTTGAGCAATCCCATAGGCAACGTGGTACCAACCATCCTCCCCAGGAAACACAGCACCCGTATTCAAAGGCCCGATGATGCTTCAGCAGCAGGAAATCTCTGGCAAGGTTAGAGGAGAAACTAAACTGCCTACAAACATTCTGCTTTGATCCGTTTGGGACTTTTTCCTCAACAGAAATGACTTGTGCAGACCACGAATGGGGCAAAACTTTGAGTTTGCTCTGAGTGGCAGTTGGCTCCCGTCACCTCCAGAGGTCCCTTTGGAAGTTATTGTCTCTCAACGCTGAAACCTTCTTGGACTCCAACATAAGGAGAGCTCTGTCCCATTCAGGTGGGGGTAGTGATGCCCCATCCCGAAATATCAGGGATGTTTTGATTGCTTTCTAGAGCAGCTGAATGTATCCCCACTTAAACCTCACTTTTTTTGTAAGCTGCCAAAAATTTATGGTCCCAGGGAATGTATTTGTTTAGAATTTATACATGCACTGCTCAGTTGCATGGTATCCGAACATTTTTTTTGCATAGACTTACAAATTAGTAATTAAAATATCTGGAACATGACATTTCTAATCAACACCCAGGGCTAAGTATTACCTTAAAATTGTAATTTTTAAACTGACAACTAGAAAGACTTCAGCAATTTCCAGCTGTGAAAAGTTTTTGACAAGTTTGACTGCTTTCAAAGGGAGGGAAAAGCAGTACATTACATAAATGTTGCTAGTAAGTTTTGCCAGGAAGGGCGGGCATTTCTTACGACAGCTCCAGCAGAAAGCTAGCCTGGAGTTGCCTGATAAGCCACTTTTCCATTGAAAAAAAAGTGAAAAATTACCAAAGCTGAAACTGTCTCAAAACTGCAGGGGAGGCCATTTCTTGAGTCCAGAGTGGTGTCTCTGCTCACGAGAGTGGCCAGGAAAAAGCTTTAAGATGGATTTCATTTATATATATATATATATCTTAGTCTTTCCAGCAAGACCATACCTACCCCGGGCTCCTGCACCATCCCCTCCACAGCAGGAATCTGAAGCGACGGCGAGTGCCACGGTGGAGCAAGGAGCATGCGTCGCCCAAAACCATTGCAAAAAGGAGAAGGGGTCTCCAACACCGCCTATGGCCGAGCTTCTCCCTCCATCCCCTTACTCCACATGGGTGCTCCTGCACGCAGGACCATCCAGCATGTATCTCCAGGAGATAAATAGTTGTCAGGGCCAGAGGTGTTATATGAAAAAGCAGAGCTGAAAAGGCATGTTCTACTAGGGAGAAGCCAAGCTGTCCATTAACAAGTACATTTTGGGGGGTGTGGATTCAGAAATACACATTAGACCTCATCAAATTCACCAGGCTCAGACCTGTATGAAAAACCCAAACTCCAAAACACTTAAGTACCCACAGCTTTGTCCCAGTTACAATCACAGCTCAAAAATAAACTGGGTTGGTTTTTTTTTTTTTGTATTTACAGTGAACTTAAAGCAGAGCTCACCTCGATCCCTGTTTCTTGGTCACAGGTTCGACAAAATGGTAGGAATAGACTCTGGAGCGGTGTTGTCAGTCTTTATTTATTTTAAAGACACACCATTTCTCTAGGCATGGAAACATTGGAAGGTTTAAGCTTGGCCACAGCTGAAAAGGGTTTGTTTAAAAACACCACTTCAAAATGAATAAGTTTCCCATACTTCATCATGCAGGGCAGCTTCGAGGAGGGTGCTGGCAGGCTATCAGCTGGTAGAGTTTGTTTTAAACAGCAAACTGCAACACCCCAAAAGCTAACAGGATCCCAGATTCATTTAAAAAAATCATAAAAAATGCTTCAAAGGACAAGAAAATACCCCTTACACCTATGTTGAAGTGACACAGGCCTGCTTAAACTACTCAGATCAGCCTGTTTTTCCATTCTATTATATTAAATATTTACTCTGTTAGTGGTTAGTAGTCACACATCCAAAAATAAACACCGCTGCCTTGCATCACAGACCCTGTTTTTGTTCAGATTTGGCCTGACACGGAGGACCATCCCAGCCACCCACCTGAGCTCAGGGACAGCTTGGCAGCCCCGCCGAACAATACCGCCGCAATTTTGCTGGTTGGATCCAAACCCAAGCCCTCAGAGAAGTTCACATTTGGGCCAAACCTCACGATCTGGACCTGAACTACTTTTTGTAACCTCCCGAAGATGAAACAAGCCTTCCCACTTCTGACCTGGGCTCCAACGAGGTCTCCTACCCAACAAGCCGGCTCTACGCCAGCGTCTGCCAAGAGGACCCTACACTTTCAGGCTGGCGACCACCCACGATCAAAACCAAGGCACCAGAAAACAGACCACCTGACAAGACATTGGGGGGGCGGAGGGGGAAATGGAACAAACCCAGACAACAGCAAGACTTAGAAATATTTAAGCCGTTTCTTGGGCAGCACTAGCTCTGGTTCTCAGCACCTTAAGGCTGCTGGACGAGAGGTCAGTATCTGACTGCCCGTATTTACTGGGGCAAAGGGGTCAGAGTAGTCCTTATAAAACACTGGAGATATTGGTATCTCTCCTGTTTGTATAGGAGAGTAATTTTTCCTGTACCTACAGAGCCGGAGGGGTTGATCAACCATTGGCAGCTCCATGCTTTCCTTTCCCAGTATTGCTCAGCGCCCACTTGTTTCTCATACCCTTTGGGCCACAGGAACTTCTCTTACTCCCATTTTGCAGTTCTTCCAATGCCCTTTTCCCCCCCTCTTCCATCCCTAAGGGGATTTGGTACAGGCTGTTGGCACACAGCAAGGAACAGACCACGCGATCCTGACCTACGCCATGGCACCTCTGCCGGAGCGAGAGCAGAGTTAACCTTGATTCGTTTTTTTTCCTACTACAAGGAAAGTCAGTGACAGAAAAAGAAGAGGTAACAACAGGCTCTTCGTGCAAGGAAGAGCATCCCATCTGTCCCACAATTACACTGCAGGAACCCTAGAAGAAGTTTGCCAAATATGAATAATATTTTCCTTTCCTTGTGCATCAGATGCAACTTTTCAAGTAGCCCCAGAGAGGAAAAGCAAAACTAGAAGAATGGCCTTGGGCACTTGCAAAAATGCAAGCCAGCAGCACTGCAGCAACGTCAGTGCAAAGCAAAATCTGTTGCCCCATTTCTCACTTGCTTCGCTATCCCACTGGCTAATTAACCTTCGTGTCTGGATTAGGCTCACCCCTCGCTTGATGGGTATTATCAAATACGTACCCAAGCAAATAATTTTGCCCCTTCTGCAGAGAAATAGCTGCTCAACATGCTGTGAGGGTCAACGATGCTTCCCACTGTTTGTTCTTCCCCTCCCCTCCACAATTTGAGCCAAGAAGGTGCCAAAAAAAAAAGGCACTTTCCTTCTATTTCTCAATGAATTAATACACCAGGGACTTACAAAGCCCAAGTCAGGACACCAAAGCCCATCACAGTCATGATTTCATTCCTGAATCAGTTCTGTACCTGATGTTTTAATGATACCAGAACATCCCCAGTGCTTTTCTGCAGCACCACTGCATAATAAAGCACGCCTTAACTCAATGTGCTACAGAAACGCTTTTCAGAAGAAAATTATGACATATTAGAAAGGTACAATGAGTCATGGAAACATAACTACCATTTTAAGAGTGAAATGGGAAATATTCCGCATGCCTGCATTCACCAGGCTGACACAGGAGTTGTGAAATGGTCTTTGAAGAAAAACACAAGTGGAAAAAAGCAAAAGCCACATGGAAGAAAACAGCATCCCATAATATTTGTTCTCGCCTCCACAGGTGGCCAAAGCTCAAGAGGCAAAAGACTCAGCTTAGTGGTTAGGTCTGGCTTACAAGTGCCAGCCTACTACAAAAAAAAAAATCTTGTTTTCCTTCCTGGTGTCCCAGTAGAAGAAAAGTCTCCTAGGTCCACCAATGTCATCCTGGGCTTTAAGTTATATTAATAATATATAACAAATAAATATTAAATCCCTCCAAGCCTCATTCCCCCCCCATCTCTCCTACTTAGACTCACCTAATATTTATGCACATTGTTACCATTTCTCTTATCAATTCTGCTATATCCCAAGGTCAATACCACTTTTCCTACCTCCTCTCTCAAGTGAGGAGTTCACTATTCCCCCCCTCCAAAAAAAACTAGAGCAGTGGCATTGACCACCCGCACCCAACCACGGGGAGATTTCCCTGTCACCACCAGCTTTGCCATAGCAGGTAGGATTTTTGGACTGATGTTAAAATTGCCAACTCCTCAGCTCCCAGCTAATTCCCACCGCTTCATGCCTGAAGGGGATGTCCTCCATCATGGAGGCTCATGAGATAGCTGCAGTATTTAATGACAAATCTCTTGCTCCAAACACAATAAAGCTCATCCAGTGGCATATTATTTGCCCCTAGAAATGTCTTTTTCCTTAGTAGGGTTTATAGCCACACGGATAAACTGATGCTTTCCATTCTCCTCCTTTGGACATGCCAACAAACACTTCTTCGCCCTGGTTCGCAACATCTGGCCGTGGCCATTTCAAGTCATGTCGTGCTGCTTGGGTGGTTCCCCCTCGTTTGAGCCTGCATCTGCAGACGAGCCCCCGAGGAAGCTGCAGGATGCTGACCTGTATTAGAGCCCAAGCACCGAGGTCCACGTACTGTTGAGCAGCTTATTCTAACCAATGCTTCAGGATCTCTCCAGATCTGCAAAAACCCCTCTCCCCTCTACCAAAAATAGGTTCTAGGCTGTTGGTACCCAAGCAGGCTGCAGCACATCAGGTTCACGCAGCCTCGTGCAGGGTGTCCTTCCAAAACAAACAGACAAATAATGTGCAAGTCCTGTCTTTTCCATGTCACTTCTTATTTGTCCTGAAGCAAAACAAACAAAAAAACCGAAACAAAACTTTTCTACTGCACACATGTAAGCCACAAAAGAGGTGCTGCAAAATAACCTCATTAATTATCTGTTTTGTGAGCTTCGGCCAGGAGAGAGTTTAATTATATTATTTTAACAAGTCCTAGCAGCATTGGATTACTTACTGCCAGTGATTTATACAGTAAACCCAGTGATTACTTTTCGCTTGCGTTTAACGTAAACCATTACTATTAGAACATCCTATTACTTCAGAACGCACTTAAGATGAAATAAGAGCTGGCTGGGAAGTCAACGCTTAGAGAAAGCCATTTCCACATCAAATAATTCTAATGTCAGCTTAGTCCAGGAGGAACAGGGGAAAAATTACCAGAAAAGTAAAAGCCAGGTTTTAACTGTGCTTGTGTTCCCATGGTATGGAAATATGCACCCCGATCTTCATTGTCAGAGCTCTTCTTTTGCCGGTGAAGAAAGTATTCAGGAGTTTTCTTTTCAAATAAGTGTTATTTCCTTCCATTTCATGAGAACTACGACCATTGAGAATAAAGAAGGTGGTTAGTTCATCATTTTTGTACGAAAGACAACTTATCCATAACATTTTGCAGAAAGGATTTTATTTTTTTAAACCTACATTACACAAACCTTAAAACCTATGGCCTCAAAGTTTGCTTTTACTTCCTCATACTTAAGTAGAAGGAGTTTGTTTCGTGGAAAAAAAATCATTACTTTTTATTACTTACTTCTAAAGTACATGGTGTTATTAGGTTCCTGATAAAGCCGTCTTTTTCCGAGACGGAGTAGAGCTCATACTGTTAGTATCAAGAAAATGCAGGAACAGAGAGAGGTGAGGGGAGGAAGTCAGGAAGCAGGTTGGGAAATTTTCAGTATAACTAAAAATAGCTGAACGCAACTTTCAATTAACATTTGGGTCTAATGACATCTTCTGAAGAATTATTTGCCAGAGGGAAAGCCACACCAGCAGGTACAGAATTAAATCACGCTTCTAACGACAAGGAGACAAAGCCGTTTTCATAACCAGCATCGCCAGCAGCCCCTGTTTTGAATCACTTGGGTTTTTTTGCAATTACTTTCTGACACGGATTTTAGAAACCAACGTTGACCCAACAAGTTTCGTCTGCTCGACGTTACGCAGTTACCCGCGCTCCCGTACGGGACTCAACTTCTGCATTACGATTATCCGCGCTGACGCTGCACCAGGGCACAAGGACGGAAATGCGAAGCCCTTACGGGCACTTCTCCCCTTGCGATCCCCTCCAGCAGTGCTTGCGGAGCGCCCACCAGACCGCAGAAGCCGTCATCGCGGCAGCCTCCGCGCCGCGAGCGCCTGCAAGACGTCGCGCTTGCAAGCGGAGCAATAGGAGAACGTTTATGAACCGGCGCAGTGTCAATATTTGATCGATATCCAAACATTAGCTTTACACAAACACAGCTCCTATCAAAATACCATAAATCAAAGGAGTACTCGTGACCGCAGATACACAAAACTTTTTTAATTTATTCTATTTCTTTGGCAGCAGCGTGATCCAACACCCTCCGGGCACGACGTGCGCTGCTGGCAACTCGCTGCCGCTTCTCTGCGGCATGATCAAACCCGAAACGTCTCGGCCACAGCAAGGGAAAAGCAGCAGTGAGAGGGGACAGAGATTCCCCACCCTGAGGGACGGGGAGGCAGAAACCCCATTCGTACCAGTTTTTAAAGAGGTTGTTTTTCACCCGATGTCAGTTTGGGAATGGGGGCCAGGCAGCTAACATATGTATACATAAATATACATATACACAGACTATTTGCTCCAATATAAATTCCTTTGCAGCCTGGAAGCAATTCTCTAACAGGGCATGCTGCAGGCTGCTGAAACGCAAGATTGTTTTTTTGAAGCCATTAAGCCTTAAATTGAATTGTTTATAATTCTAGACCGCAGGAGCATTACAGTATGCAGATTTATTCTGGGGAAAGGGAGCGTGACAACATTTATATAGCTATAATGAGTTGTAATGGTGTTTAACACAGCTCTTAGCGCACACAGACCCGTGTAAGCATCCCTAACAACACGTACGTGACCTACTGAATCCATGGCCCACTTGGGAAAATTCCAGGTCCTTCCAGCAGCAGCCCATTGCTTCCTCCCTCTCCCACAGAGGACACGCCACCGGCACAGCACACAGACACCACATGCCGGTATCCCCACACCACAAAAGCTAAGATGAGGCCTCATGTTGGTTAAAGCCTTGTCCCCACCAAGGGTCTTCACACAACTTACCAGGTTAAGCAAAAGACATACCCAGGCTCTGGGAAGAAGGATGACCAAGCAGCCTCCGGCACCATCCCACACCTCCAGGTGCACAGAGGCTCCCGCCCCAGGCTCCTCCACCACCCAAAGCCAGCTCAGACTTTTGGAAAGCACATCTCTGTCCACAGCTCCCCACTCTCCCACAAAAACCTCCTCATCACCTCTTACCCTGGGAGACCCGCTGCTTCCCTTCCTGCTTCCATTCCCAGTCCACAGCAGGCATCCCATGCAAACCCCTCCCTCCATGTTGAAACTGGTGTGTCCTTGGGCTGGGTCCAGCTCTTTATCTTCTCAGGCTTGACAGCCAGTTGTCCCAAATCTGCTGCAGCTGGGTCTCCAGTGTGGATGTACTTGGTCTCACCTGTAGCTCAGCTCCTGTGGGCCTAGCTCCATGGGCTCCGGGGCCTCTGGCAGATCCAGCCCAGCTCATAGCCTTGGTTAAAACATCTGAGAAAACTGCCAGGGAGAGTCATACGAGCTAAGGAAGGTTAAAGAGGGGATGTGGCTGAGATGCACCCACTTCCAGCTCAAGGATTCAGAGGAAAAAGCTCCAATACAGAAAGCTAAGAGGACAATCAGGGCACTGGAAACATCACGGAGGTCCCTTTCCCAGACGTGATGGAGGAGAACCCTCCCCACACGGCTGATGACTGGCCAGGAGGTGAACCTTCCTGCCTGGCCAGTGACCAGCCAGCAAACTCTCCTCAAGTGTCCAGCTGGGTGGTGAACACCTTACTGCCTGGCTTTGAAGCTCCCAAGTCTCGGCTGATCAACACATGGATTAGCCAGTAAATACCTGCTTTATGCTTTTTAAGCTGTGTCTACCCGACTTGCAAAGTCTCTTTGTGCGCTCTATAAGCTGCCCAAGCCAGGTGACCTACTGAAACTCCTGTGCCTTTGGGGAGATGTGGAGCTCTCGTGGTTTTACCCCAGCCGGCAGCTCAGCCCCACGCAGCCGCTTGCTCACACCCGCCCGTTGGGATGGGGGAGAGAATCGGAAGAGTGAGAGAACTCGTGGGTTGAGATGAAGACAGTTTAACAGGGAAAGCAAAAGCCACGCACACAAGCAAAGCAAAGCAAGGAATTCATTCACCACTTCCCATGGGCAGGCAGGTGCTCAGCCATCTCCAGGAGAGCAGGGCTCCATCACGCGTAACGGTGACTTGGGAAGACAAACGCCATCACTCCGAACGCTGCCGCCTCTCCTTTTCCTCTTCCCCCAGCCCCTTATAAACCGAGCATGACGTCATACGGTACGGAATATCCCTTTGGTCAGTTGGGGTCAGCTGTCCCGGCTGTGTCCCCTCCCAACTCCTTGTGCACCCCCAGCCATTCCGCTGGCGGGGCGGTGCGAGAAGCAGCAAAGGCCTTGGCTCTGTGTAAGCACTGCTCAGCGACAACAGGTCTATATGACACAAACATCCCTGTGTTATCAGCACTGCTTCCAGCACAAATCCCAGACATAGCCCCATACTAGCTGCTGTGAAGAAAATTAACTCTCTCTCAGCTGAAACCAGGACAGGGGCCTAGGAACATCTGCCCATGGTGGCATGTCAAGCCGTTTCTAATGAACGTGGACAATGTCCCTAGCATTGGTGGTTTCCAAAACCATGTCCTCCTGAGTTCCCACCTCGTCCTCCCCTGAGTGTCCCCAGCAATGCTCAAGGAAAGCCCAATGTTAAATTAAAACCTTTCCTACTTCAAAACCTGACCAAGAAGTGACACCTCCCCACACTAAGAGGTCCTGCTCAGGGCACCCTGCTCCTCCTGAAATCAAGGATGATTTTAATGGCTTCATTTCTATGCTAATGGACAGCTGCTGATCCCCACCCGCAGGACTTGTCACAGACGGAGATTTGCCGTCAACCCCTTGCTGGGCAGCCCAGGAAATTTCTTGCGGCGCTGGAGGATCGAGCGCAGCTCAGGGGTTTTGTGGCAGTAAGTAATTAACACGAAGGGGCGATGTCAGCTCAAGTATCATTTTTCTTGAGCTGGAAGTGCTGTTACCTAATCCCACCTGGGAGACCCTCAAACAGGGGTGGTTATGGAAAAGGAAGCAGTTATGTCTTAGTGCTCTCGGAGCTCCTCAACTGTGCCTCTCGAGAGGCTTTCAAGGAAATGTAAACGCAGATCACATCTCCTCTTTTGATCATTTTTCCTCTTCTGAGCAAAACCTGAGAGAGGAAGTCAGAAAAGAAAAGCATCACAGCTGCCATTCCTGCATAACCTTCAACCAGCCTTCAAAAAACTGTGCCAAAATCCCAACTGCTTTGGCCTGTGAATGGCTTTCCGTGGGTCCCCCATGCCCATATGTGTTGTCGTGCTTCCCCAATGCCTGTGGGTCTAGCCAGTGAAAGCACAGCCAGTATCTACCCCAAAATGGGGCTTGGCGACTGGCTTTCCATCCCAAACTCTTCTATTTACACAGCTAACCCCACTGGCCGCCTGCGTTTGGTCTAGCAAGCAGATGGCTTTTCGTGCCCAGCAAGACTTTCCGGTCTTGGTCACGTATCTTCAGACTCCTCCATCACTTCCGCGCTCAGGTAACATCTCACGTTGCTCTTCCCCCCCCACCCCGATAGACTTTTTTCATCACTCCTCTTTAGGGATGGTCACCTGAAGATGCATGACACTTTGTTTTCTGGAGCTGATTTCCTCCTCCCACTGTCCCAATGTCAACGCAGTGGCCTTTATTTGATCGCTGAATTACTTCAGATAATTTCCCTGGGGAGTCCGAGGTGCTCAGTGGCATGTGGGCGTTGAGCCTGAAACCTGATGTCACCGATGATCAAATCTTACCAATTCCTTGTGACGGACGAGACAGGATGGCATGCTAAAGACAGAAAAATCCCTTCGATAGGTAAAAAATATGAAATTACATCTGCCTGTCACCCCCAAGCTCTGCCCAGAGGGTCAGGAGAAGCAACAGACCCCAAACCCTCTCCGGGTACTGTGCTCAGTGGTAGGTGCTCATCACTGGGGTTTTTTTGCTTGTTTGTGGTTTGTTTGTTTGGTTTTTTTAAAAAACATGCTCCAAAATCTGCATTTGAACCCCTGAATTCAGCAGAAAGGTGGATACCGGAGGGCATTTTTGGGCCAAGAGACGGGCGAACGCAGCAGCGCCTGGGTGAGACAGCGGTTGCGCCGAGCGAGGAGCAGGACGCTGCTGACGCTGGGGGAGCGAGGCCCCTGTTATCTACCCACCGCACAGGAATACCTAATGCTTTTAAAGCTGAGCAAACACCACTATGGCACTTTTCCAAACCTGAAGCGTCAGCAACACCTAATCGTAAACGCTTCATTTAACCGTGCCTTGAAACGGCGCCCGAGACTGCCTTAAACGTCGTCCGGCATCGGCGTAGGAGGGGGGGTCGGCTGTAGGACTGGCGAAACCAAGGGCTGTACCATGGTCGTGGTCCAGGCGAGAGGTACCCGGAGCAGGACGCAGTTGCGGGGATGGATCCCTACGCTGGGATGCTAAACTTGCGCGCCCTATAAGAAATTACTCTACCAAACCACCGCGGTACCTGTTTCGTTAGCGGTAGGGGTCCAGAAGGATTTTAGCGGAGGCAAACACTTAATTCAGCTGTCGCGCCAACAGCTGTGTCATGAACGCCCGAGAAATGCAATATCTGGGTGCTCGGAGGTCGCCACGCCTGGAAGCCACCCATCACAGAGGGTCGTGGCCGCTGAATTTATTTGCAGCCTTTTCTATGTGCAACAAACCCTCCCCAAAACCTGCGCTGGCTTTTGTCGCTGCAGGTGTATTTAGTCTTTGCCCGGACGATGTTTTCATAGCAATGCCTGCAAAGCCACAGTTTGCAGGCTACGTGCATTTAAGCCACCAGCAAGATGGATTTATCGCTCCTGCCGTCTTCCTCCAAGAAGCCAAAAACCTCCTGGTGAAGCCAGCACCAGGCTGCATCCCTTCTCCCGGCATCCCAGCGGCAACAGGGACGGATCAGCTGGGATCGGCGCCGAGCGAACGAGCCGGCGTCAAAATGGTAGCGTGGGACCGGCCCTTAAACCTTGATCTGACTTAAATCCTTTGCATTTATTTACGAAAAAAATGGGACTGGGTAGGTGCCGTGGAGCCGCGGTGACCCAGCTATCTGGTCAAAGGCCTGCAGGGAGCCGGGAGATAGAGCGGGTTAACGTTTAACCCGTGGGGACTGTAAACCGGCCCCGGGGCTGCTGAACCTTTGGAGTTTGATATGATGATTAGGGAATAACCGGAGTGACACGTCGCAAACTCTCCATAATCAAGGAGACCTTTTCCCCGGGCGGCGATCTCCAAAATCGCTCAGGTACGCGGCCGCTCAGGTCTGGGGCACGGGGACCGGGTCCCCCGCGAGACAGGGCTTCTGGCGGGGGTGGGGAAGGAGCAGCTCCATCGCGCGCCTTCCCCCTGCCCCAGCTCCGTCAAATTCAGGCTTTGGGTGCTGCCCGGCACCGGGGGGTCTGGACCGGGGGTGCCGGTACCCCCCTTCACTGCGCAACTCAATCCACCCACGCCGCTCGCCTTGATGTTTGGATGAGCAAGGTGGGGAGATAAGGGCTCCGCGGGGGCCTCGCGTAATTTCTGCCTGCCAGCGGCTGCAAGGAGCCTTTTTTTTTTTTTTTT
>VXBL01001724.1:2515619-2573974 GCA_013400195.1 Aramus guarauna
GAATATTAGAGATATCTGCTTAGCGCAGCCGTCTCTTTCCACGCCCAGCTCTGCGACGGCCTTCAGGTGCATGAGGGCGGACAGAGACTCATGGAGCACCCTGCAAATTTGCACCGATCCAAGTGATGCAATTTCGTCGCTCAAACCCCTGATGAAACCAAGCTACAGCAAAAGCAAAACGTAAGGCGTCAAATGTGCAGTACGCCGGAGCTTTCCTCTATAGGGCACGTACAGGGTGTCTCTGCCCAGGCAGGGGAGGATGCAAAACCAGTTTGGATTTCAATTGCATTTTTTTGAACTTCTTTTTTTTCCTTCTTAAGCAGCCCGGGAAAGTGTCCGACTCGTTTTTGCACAGCAGTGTGCTAATCCTGCCCCGTGCCATGATGAACCCCAGCCCCGGAGGAGTCGACAGGGCACAGAAACCACAAGCATCAACGGGGTTTTGCTGCTGCCCTCAGCAAGGAGAAAAGAAAAAACTATAACCGGGCTCCGTTTGCTGCAGAAAACACTCATTTTGCAACTAGAGCAAGCTGTTGCATTGCACAGTCCGTCTCCCAGCCCCTGCACGTTGGGTGGGAATTAAAACACCGGACAACCTAGGGGTGTGACACACACACAAAAAAAAAACCTCTAAAAAATCAGAAGGCTCTCTCAAACCTCAGCAAAAAAATGCTTCAAAACCTGGCGTTACGGATATGTCTCTATTTCCAAGTATTTATGTCACGGTCTGTAGAGCTCAGTGTGGCAGAACCTGGGTGACACAAGGCTGAGACCCTACGAAGACCTGGGATCATGCCCCATTTTTGGCACTGACGATAAGCCACCTATTTAAAGTTAAGCACATGCTTATGTTGTCCAGGATGCGAAGATCCAGCAGCACAGAGCCAGTAATGCCCGAAGGCAAAGCGGCCAGCCTCAAACCTTAGCTCTTCCCTCGATGAACCCCAAAAGCGGCGTGTGCTGATAAAATACCCCGGTGCTATTGGAAAAAAAATTTTTCTGTTATTTCCCCGACATCGTGGCATGCTCAGAAAATCCGCCGGAGTCAGATACCTTGCACTTCTTTACCTGCGTTTCCTTGTGCGCGATGCTCGTGTTATGTGCACCAAGAGCTCCGCTGCGCAGGGGGATTGTTTAGGGTCCTCTCCCCAAAATTTGGCGTTAGCTCAGGGTGCAGCCACCGCAATCCATCCTCCTTCCACCTGTCTGTCTCCTCACCTTGGATCCTCCAGATTTCCCTTCCCATTTGGATTCAGATGGCAGCTTTATGGTGTTTTCAACCCAAATCCAAAACTTAAAAAAAAAAAAAAAAAAAATTCTTTAATTGGATATGACCTAAAACTACAGCTTTGAATCAAAACACCTGAACCCAAGGTTGTCCCAGCCCTGAACCTAGATACAGACCTGAAGTTCTCCCATGTTCTTGACTATTAAAAATAGGCCAAATCTGGACCGAGGGCTCACGTGTCTTATAAAGCGCCAGACACGGCGCAGATGCGACGGCACGAAGCGCTCGCCGCCGCATAGTCAGCGCGGGATTAAGCATCTTACGTGGGTTTCCCTCCTAAGACATGCTCGCCCGGACGTTACTGTATCCCTCTGCGTCTCGCTGGAGTACTGCCTAAAAATCTGGCTGTGGGTTTCAATGCTGTTTATTCTCATGCAACATGTCAGAGGGGGTTGGTTCTGCTTTTTCCACGGTCTGTGCTATTTTGGTTTTATCTCAAAATGACTGATTTAGGAAGAATGATCCTGTTAACTTTCTCAGGAGGGTGGACTTTCTCCTCCTAGCCATATTAATTTATTTAATTTATCTTAAATTTGATTGCAGTGAGCACCCCTAATTAACCTGATTTTTTGCTGATAATCACTCACAATGGAATCAAATCACAAATCCGGGGATGGATTGACCGGCACACAGAAAGAAGCCGCCCTCCGTGCATTAATTCAGCGAACGGGATATAATTTGATCCAGGTAGGAACTCAGTCACGTCCTTTTGTGCGCAGTGTCTGGCTTCATCCTGAAGCGATGCGTTGCATCGGGGGCTTGAGCAGCAAATCTCTACACGCGAAGCGCTCTTTGCTCCTTCTTCTCTCTGTTTCTCTCTAACGTATGTGCCGCACCTAACTACGTGGAATAGATGCTGCCTTTATGGAGCAGGATCTTATTCCTCCAGGGATCCTTTGCCTGATGCCAAATGATGATGAGGGTGGGGAAAAACCCCTGAGCACTGCTAGATGTTGGGAAAGGTTGGGATTGCTGTCTCCAAGCCATGGGTGCGGTGGTAGTGTAGCAAAGAAAGCCCACTAGGCAAAGTTTCAGAAGACCAGAGGTCCAGACTTGGCCACAGGACGTCCAGCACGTCACCACCAGATCTGCCTTTCGTACAGATCCTTGCGCACGTACAAGTGCATGTGAGGCAGGTGCCTCACCTACCCAGACACCAAAGGTTAGCTCCCAGTTTAGTCTTCATGGTCTCCAAGTGCAAAGCCTCCTCAGGTTAGAGCAGGTGGAGACTGGGCATGTCCTTCAAAAGCCATCTGAAGAAGTCTTTCTCAGTTAGCACGACCAAAACGAGCTAATCTTTCGAAAGCGTTGGGCACTGGTATGACCGACCGTGCATCCTGGAAGAAGTGACTGAAAACCGTGAATTTTAGGCAGGTGGCTGCCTTGAACTTTGCCTTGCTTTGTGTAGCACTAGAGGGCACAACAGCCCAAAGCAAAAACCGAGACTCCAGGGAAAAGGCTTTTTCCTGTAGCCCTTAATCCCAAGCGCGCCCCAGAACCAGGCCTGCAGCTGGGTTTGTTGCCCTTGAGGAGGCTTTCTGCTGTACCTGGCCCAGAAGATACATAACTTCTCTACCTCTTACATTTACTGGGGCTTGCTTTATCCTGGTCTTCAGTTTTCATGCCGTCACATCTGGCTATAGCTCATTCCTAAACCACAGATTTCAACCCCCAGGCCTCATCCCCCCTTAACATCTTCTTTCTCCCTACCTTTTCCGTTCCAAGCTTACTACTTTATAATTTTTTTTTTTTCCTCCTAATTTCCTTTTCCATGTCTCTTTGGGCCTTTCTTCCAACCTGTCTATCCATGCAGCCAAACGCCTTCTTCCTCAGTGCATGCCAGGGTCACTCATCTTTGTGAAGGGGACAATAAAGTCCTCCTTCCGTCCAGACACTTTGCCAAGATGAGATTGTTGAGATGCTGCCTTCAAGCCACAAATGAAGCCACTGCAGACTGAGAGAAGGCTTTACATCTTGCCGCACCCCCTCACACACCAGCTCCCACATGCATTGCTAAAGTGAAAAATATTAACTTTGATTGTCTCTCACTTGGCTTAAAGTGGGACAGTAAGATGACTCTGGCCATTTTCAGACCATTATTGATGAGCCCAGCATTCCTCCGGGTGATCAGCTTCTCCCAGATGACACGCCAGTGAAGATCGCAGATGGCCACAGCAACGCAAAATACAGCCATCGCTTTTTGTCTTCGCCTAACGAATGTCTCAAGAGACGGAAAAATCCCACACCGGCAACGTGCTCCATTCAGCCAAACTGGGGGAAGAAAAATAGCCTGAAACTTCATGGTCTTTCTGTTAGATTTGCTATAAGAATTCGTTCATAAATTCAAATGTCCCCATGACTCCATCATTAAGCTGAAAACATTTGCAAAACAGGAATGAGCATGGATGATTCAGGACCTGTTGTAGGCTCAGGAAAACTGAAAGAGCTTGTGGTATATTCCTATTTTCCTGCAAGGATCCCTGTTTACTTACATGCTTTTGGCCTTCCTCTTAAGTCAGCCGTACAGGCACTCACTTGCCTGCAATAATCCCAGAGTGGGAAATGACTACAGAAATGATCAGGGGACCAAAAATAGAAAAAATAAAAAAAAAAAGAAAATTACCTACATTTTCCAAGGAGGTATTTGACTGTGTCCATCTCGGACATCTGAAGTAGCAGTCGAGTTGCAGAGCATGCACTCATGCATGTTCCTTAGCAAAACTCAGCCAGGTACAAACCAGACCATTTTCCAGTAGATCACCAGCATACTAACTGGGACGTCAAAGCCTTTCCGTACAGACATGGCAGCGAGGCAGCCAATGCACACTGCCTTCTCTCCGATGAAGAGCTGCTCCTTGCAGAGAAGGAGGGCATCTGCCTCCAGCCCACCGGTAACAGAGCGTGCCTAAAGCGTCATTCCCTGGGAAGGGGTTGATTACATCCACGTTTAAATTCTATATCTAAACCACTCTTTTGTTTTTCTCCATGGCAGGAAAATGGGCAGAGGAAATATGGAGGCCCACCACCCGGCTGGGATGGCCCTCCGCCGGAGAGGGGGTGCGAGATATTTATTGGGAAACTTCCCCGAGACCTCTTTGAAGATGAACTCATACCACTGTGTGAAAAAGTAAGACTTTATGGCGAGTAGTTGTATTGCAGAGGTTAGTGATGATCAAAGCCGCACGTCAAGGCTGAACTGGAGATGGTTTGGCCCAGGCCACTGGTGGAGCTCTGACATGATATAGTCAAGAAAGCACCCGGTCTTGCTTAAACACCCCCCATCTCACTGACAAACCTTTTTCTTTGTGTTTGCAGATTGGCAAAATCTACGAAATGAGGATGATGATGGACTTTAATGGCAACAACAGGGGCTATGCCTTTGTGACCTTCTCGAATAAACAGGAGGCGAAGAACGCAATAAAGCAACTCAATAATTATGAAATCAGGTAAGCGTGGCGAACACCTTCACATCAACTTTAAAGCATATATAGTAATCTATTTTGTTATGATGTAAGGTGTATTTTTCCCTGCGGCCCGGAGAAAGGTTGTTTAGAGACCTAGGCTTTAAGAGGAAATCACTTCTTATCTCCCCGTGCAGTCATTGCTTTATGCCGTAGAACAAAGGACTCATCAGAGCCAAAATCTTTTGCAGGAAATTTCTTCCTTACCAAAAGAAAAATCTACCAGAACATTGGAAAAAAATATTTTGCTTTGGATCAAATTCACTTTCGCCTAACTGTTGCTGTTTATTTCATGTTCCCCTCTGGGCTGTTTTTTGTTGATTTATTCCTATCCACAGTCTCTCTCATGAGCTATACTGCAGATATGTTCTGGGAGACAGAGCAATTGCAAAAAATGGTGAAATAGGATGGAAACCAATGGGCAAAACAGTGGCATTTCCTAATAGATAGGAATAGAAAAAGCCCTCATGTTTGTGACTAAAAATTGGGAACAAAACACCCAGAAATCAACAACATATGGGCCCATCAAGATGTTTTGTTTTGATTTCAACCGCATTTAATATTTTTTTCCCCCTGTTCAAAGTGGGATGAGTAGATGCCTTTGCTTAGAAGCATTTAGAGATAAACCATTCTGGCAATTTTATGGCTTTCATTTAAAATAAAAAGAAAATAAGAGTTGTGAATTGCTTTATTAGCAACCCTAAGGATGAGCAGGTCACAAGGGACACATGGTTTGTATCAGAGGCTGGAGGGTTTTAAAGGTCAGACTCTGTCTACCTCCACCTCCTCTGCTTACTTCCCTTGTTCCGAAGACTCAGCTGAAGAAGCCTTTAACTTCTCAAGACCTGCAAGAGGTGCTTGGACCATGAAGAGGTGAGCAAAGTGTGTGTAAGGAAATTTTTACTTTGAGACCTGTGAAATAGTTGGCTCCAGTAAGCCCTCAAATGATGTCTCCCCATGGCAAGGGATTTTGTTTCCCCAAAACCTCAGCCATGAGGTCAAATGGTGACTGGAAGGCTATAAATCACTGGTGGACAGAAAAAATCCTGGCTAACACAAGAGTCACTGCTGTGACCATGGCTGGTGGGCACAGTTGTCTGGTAGCTGCCGTTTTTGCAAACAGCAAAAGGGAGAAACCCAGGAAGCAAAAGCAAAATTTGGCTTTGGTTTTGCTGTGATCTCAAATCCCTCATTTCAATTTTGCTGCCTTACCTGGATGTCAAATTCACCAAAATGGCAACCTTCATGTTAGCTCTAGCGTTGACCAAGACTACGTGAATGTCCCAAGCAACACATGCCACAGGAGTGAGAGGCCTTGTGTTTGACTTTGTGTTTTGGGACAAGGGAGGGGGTGGATTATTTTAATCTTTTCCTCTCTTTGAGGGCTGATCCTGACTCCCGACAAACCAACAATGTTGTTTATACACAGAAATGGGCGTCTCCTCGGAGTCTGTGCCAGCGTGGACAACTGCCGCCTGTTTGTGGGAGGGATCCCCAAAACGAAGAAGAGGGAGGAAATTTTAGCAGAGATGAAGAAAGTCACGGACGGAGTCGTGGATGTCATTGTCTACCCTAGCGCGGCTGATAAAACCAAAAACCGGGGTTTTGCTTTTGTGGAATATGAAAGCCATCGGGCAGCAGCAATGGCCAGGAGAAAATTGCTCCCAGGTTAGTACAGGTGGTGATGGTGGCAGGGATGGTGTCATCTCAGCGGTCACCTATGTATGCTTGCCTTGTGGTGTGGTGAGACCAAAGTCTCCAGAGGCCCCACGTACCCAAGGAAGCGAACACTGCCTGGTCTTCCAACACCTCTTGGCTGCTAGAGACGCTCAGAGCAGGGAGGGACCCCAGTACACCATGGCTGGCTGATGGAGTCATCCTGTCTTCTGATGTTGCAATGGGTGATTCACTCTAGATCCTGATGTAGCACCATGCTCATTATCCATGCTCTTCATTTAGGAGCTTGGATTTATTAAAAATATTTTTTAGCTGTATCCATCCATCCAGCTCTGTTGGAGGATATGTGGTTATCCTCTGGTTATCCTGGGTTATATATAAAATATAGCCTCATTTGTGGCCTTTCGGAGTGAATCACTCAGGAAAGCACCCAAAAACATATTCAGCCTTAAGAATGTCCTGAGGATGTTCCTGAAAATGGATATATTCCACGTGGGAAGAAAACTTCAAATGAGGAATTGCTTTAGGATTTAAACAATATAAAGAATAAGCCTATGTAATTTGGTGCTGGGAGCATTCAAAGACTATTGTGAAGCAGAGGGAGGTTTGTCAGGTGTCAGATGAAGGAGTCACCGAACATTAAGTTCATTTCACCAGTTTTCTCACGCTTTCTTATGCTTGGCATCTCTTGCACTGCTCTGTCAAACCCAGCTTGCTTCATGGTGAAAGAATTCGATAAACCTTCTGTTTTGAGACTTGTTCCTAACCCACCAGTCTTCCTTCATTCTTTCTATACAACAGCCTATGAAACACCGCAAGTCATCGAAATCCTTTTTTTTCTTACTGTAAAAAAACATGAACACGATTTTGAGCACTGAGTAGACTTTAGCTGTTGTAGGACATCTCACACTGACTCTTTTTTCCTTTTATTCTGCATTTTCCGCGTCTGTTTAGCATCTCTCTGATTCTGGGGGAAAAAAAATCAGTCAGTCTGTGCTTCAGCACAACTTTTTCATGGTTGCTATATCGAGAAGGAAGGAAGGAGCAGGGCGCAGCCACAGCTGCCGACGGCAGCCTTGAGGGAGTAGAGCACTTGAAATTGTGAGCAAAGACAGCAAGACAGATGGGAACGAGCATGTAGCCCTGAACAGACATGTGCAATGTGCTACTGATTTCCAATTTAGGGACGTCTCAGTAAACAGTTTGGGGAATTTCAAAGGCCTGAGCAGGAGCCAGTCTTCTGATGTTGCAAACATACAGGAGGAGCTTGAAAAAAGTTTCAAGCCAGAGCTGAATGTATCTCCAGCTGATGCATTGGATGAATGTGAGATTGAATACCATCATCAAAATGCTTCCCTTACTCTGAACCTCGCTGCTCTTTGAGGGAGCTTTGCAGAAAAGACAGAAAGGCTCAAAAAGGAAGATGCTTTTTATGAAAATTTTGTCCTGTCTCCTGGTTAAACAAGAGGGTGGCGGAAGACTGGGTTTTAGCAAGAAGCCAGTGCTGGTACCAAGCTTAGCTCCTTGCTGCAAGTCAACCAGGTCGTTATTTCCACTATTGAACTGAAAAAGGCAATTCAGAAAGGGTTCAACAAGGCTCAGTGTTGGGTCCTGCACTTTGGTCACAACAACCCCAGGCAATGCTACAGGCTTGGGGCAGAGTGGCTGGAAGGCTGCCTGGCAGAAAAGGACCTGGGGGTGTTGGTCAACAGTCAGCTGAACATGAGCCAGCAGTGTGCCCAGGTGGCCAAGAAGGCCAACAGCATCCTGGCTTGTATCAGGAATAGTGTGGCCAGCAGGAGTAGGGATGTGATTGTTCCCCTGTAGTCAGGTCTGGTGAGGCCGCACCTCGAGTGCTGGGTTCAGTTTTGGGCCCCTCACTACAAGAAGGACGTTGAGGTGCTGGAGCGTGTCCAGAGAAGGGCAGCGAAGCTGGTGAAAAAGAACAGGCTGAGGGAACTGGGGCTGTAGAGCTTGGAGAAGAGGAGGCTGAGGGGAGACCTGATTGCTCTCTACAGCTACCTCAAAGGAGGGTGCAGTGAGGTGGGGGTCGGTTTCTTCGCCCAAGTAACAAGCGACAGGACAAGAAGAAATGGCCTCAAGTTGTGCCAGGGGAGGTTTAGATTGGAGAATAGAAAAAACGTCTTCACCGAAAGGGTTATGAAGCATTAGAACAGGCTGCCCAGGGCAGTGGTGGAGTCCCCATCCCTGGAGGGATTTAAAAGACGTGTGGATGTGATGCTTGGGGACATGGGTGAGTGGTGGGCTGGGCAGTGCTGGGTTAACGGTTGGACTCGATGATCTTAAACGTCTTTTCCAACCTAAATGATTCTGTGATTCTATGAAACCATCACTTTGTAGAGGGACCTCTGCCTCACCTGGTCTCCTGCTGCTCATCACTGCGATTCACACAGCTTAGAGACAAGGCCACGGCACTCAGCTTTTGTTACATATTAAACATCACTAATTGACTAATCAATTACTTCACAGATTAGGTGACTCAATGCAAATGGTTATGCACCTCAGCATGATAACGTGGCGACAACTTCGCTTTTAACTACGTCTTTATTTGCTCTTTTAATTCCCTGCCCCTCAGTGTCTCAGGCCAGTGTTAACAGAGCCCATGTGCTTCTCCTCCACACCCACACCTTTTTTTTGTTTTATACCTCGTTAATTTTTGTGTCCCTCCTTTCTACTGCTGCTGCAACTTCACCTGGCAGGGACCATACAACTTCAAATACTTGCACACAGAGACATCCTTGCTTTTACTATTTCATTTAATCCAGCTGGGACTTCCGGATCCCTTTCCAATTATCTAGGGAATGAAACATTTGCAGCAAAAAAAGGGATTTTTGTAAGTTCATTAAAATATTTCTCTTTAGAGAGCTCTCCAGGGAACAAGGACGTTTGTGAATTATGCCATATTTTCACTTCTTCAATTCTGGACGCTGCATTTCTGCAGGCATCTAAGGTATGAGTGGGAGCACGCTGAAGTGTAACCATCTGCTTTTAGAAATGAGTTAACGAAGCAGCCGTGCTTTGAGCTAGAAAAGCTTATTTTGGCCCCGTTTGTAGAAATGGCCTGTTCTGCTGTTCATACCGCACGTGAAATAGTCTTTGAGCAGAAGTGAAAGGAACCAAAGCCTGTCTGACATTGACCATGCCAATCCCTTTAAAGGAAGGATCCAGTTGTGGGGACACCCTATCGCTGTTGACTGGGCAGAACCAGAAGTGGAGGTGGACGAAGACACCATGTCCTCAGTAAAAATTCTCTACGTGAGGAACCTCATGCTCTCAACCACTGAAGAGACCATAGAAAAGGAGTTCAACAACATCAAACCAGGTAAGAGCCCATTGACACACTAGCGCTTAAATAAGGGCTGCTACTGCAAAGGGAAACATTTCTTCATTCATAAAATGCCAAAGGAAGAGATAAAAATAACTGTTTTTCCGCTGTAAAATGTTCATGTGTAATGCCATAAAAACTATCATTAAGCTGAAGGCTCCCACCCAACACGCACATCATGTCATCCCATTAAGGGCTGCTTAATTTCCAGCTAACAACACTACTAACCTTTTTAGGATAATTGGCAACTGGAAGAGATCCAAAATGCTGCATGACGATGCCAGTGTCATAAAAATTATTTTGAATCCTTTTGGTCTTCCTTAAAAAGAGAGAGTTGGTGAAACAGCTGGGTGATTTCAGCATTCTTCTTCTGTGGCAAGATAGAAATAGAGTCATTTAGTACAAATGCTTTTTATCTAATATCTCTAAATTCTGAATTCTATAATTTTCATACAACCCCACCACCACCACATTCTTCTGTAAATTTGTGAATAATCAGTGCTTATCATTTAATGTAGAATATGACAGTATTCCTTCGTGGCATATATTACAGCACCTAGGGCGAGATTTTTCAAAAAAGCAAGTAGGTTTGTTGGGAATGAGAATCTTGCTGGCTTTCAAAGGAGAATTTTACTTCTCAGTTGCTCCAGCTTTAGAAAATTCCACCCAAAACCAACAAAGTAAAAATAACCCGTTTCTGCCGCTCTCCAAGCCACACAGTCCATTAGGCATTAGTAACTTATGTTTGGCAATGAGAAATCACCTTTCATCATGTTCCTATTAACTTCCTTCTATTAAAATTTTAAAATACACTACTGAGCATCATTTTTCCTTCACTAACTTTTTATTTCTGCTCTATACATTTTTTTTTTTTGTGTACTAGGCTGCAATGCAAAGGTCTTTATGAGATTTCTTTATGAGTCTTTTCTGCTCTTCCAATGTTTCTGCCTAATACTTTTAGCCATCATCAAGCTGATAGAGATCCCATTTCACCCCTGAGTTAAATATGTATCATCCCACTCTCTTAACCGTTTCCTCCTTTTACTTACCCAGTTTTGCTCCTGAATGTTGAACTGCTTGCGCTCCCCAGAAACACGTTTATGCCCCTCTGACACCTTGGTCACAGTCATCTGCTCTGCTCCTAAGACAGGTTTTCTGGTACAACAACAGAAGATCTTCATCAGCTGTAATTGTCCTTTCATCACTTTATAATTTTACTTCTCATGCTGGAAATTGCCCTTTTTTTAATGGATGGCTCGTGGGTAAAATCAGGGATGCCTTTGTAAAAGCTCTGCCACGCTTTCAAAAAAACGTGCATCAGCAAAACCTGAGCTTTGGGGAGGGCGAATGCAGCTGAAGTTATAGTGAGATTACAATCGAAGAAGTCAGCAAGGATCTGAAATGAGTCATGTCCCCCCTTGGTTGTCTGCCGTGTTCATTGTTCCGCATTTCAACACCGCCATCCAATAAAAGCTGATCCTAACCGGAGGGAGTTACGATCCAGAGGACAGGTTGGGACAGGCTTCATTTAGTCCGCTGGAGCTCCTAATGACTCCCCCTGAACTCCAGAGAAATGTTTTTTCTCCTGCAGTTATTTAAGTAAGTGCTTTTTTTCATGGATATGACATTTCCTTGCATACCTGCTCAGCTTTAAAGGGTGAGAAGGCAACAGAAGAGTCGTTGAGCGTCCCTTCCCCATGTTTCCCAAGGATGTGTTTGGGGCTGTTACAGTCTCCATGGCTGGGCTGCGTGTCGATGTGCTTCCCAACGCACAGAAGTGGGGAAGATGAACAATTAGAGAAGAAAAGGTAGACATCTAAGGCTGGTCACCGCGGGGAATAGGACCGGTGCGGTTATTTTGGAGACAAACATGTTAGTGCTGAGTATCTCGGTGCTGAGAAGATGCCGGCAGCAGAGCGGCTGACAAGGAAAAGCTGTAGAGGACGGACATAGAAGAGAAGAACAAGAAACCACTTACATTTGAATTTTTGTGGGTAATTACAGAGGTGTAGAAAGATTCAGGCTGGAGGCACCAGCGTGGTGATCTCCAGCCCAACCCCGCTCCCAGCAGGGCCGATGCTGCAGCTGATGAGGGGCTGATCGGGGCTGTGTCCAGGCGAATTGGGGCATCCCTGGGGATGGGGATCCCTCAACACCTGCAGCCCCGTCCCAGGGACACCCCACTCAGGGACAGGCTGCTTCCTCGGGACAGCCCTTGTCCACAGACCTGTGTCCGTCCGTGTGCTTGGGGCTGCTCTGTCCCAGCAGGATTTGGTGTTTGTTCTTGCTGAACGTCCTGAGTCTATGGTTAAGACAAGCGCGTCCTTCTTTTATGGCAGAAGCATCAGCTTTCCTGAAGCTGCCTCTGAGTAACGTGCACGATGCACGTAAAAAAACCACGGATGGTGGTGACCATTGAGTGATATTACCACCAAGTCCTGAGCTGCTGCATGTCCCGCTCAGCCATCCGGGTCTTGGTGGTCTGTCACAGAAGGGAGACGCAAGACCAAAGGCAGCATCCAACAGAGCGGTTTAGTCAGGAGAAAACTACTCCGGTGTGATGGGAAACTTACTGGTGTCTGACCCCAAGTATTTCTAGCTTTCTTTGAAATACTACAGCCCTTCTATCTATTGTCCCATGGTATATACATCCTAAAAGGTAAGATGACACTGTCCTCTTGCTCTTTCAGATCTGTATTTTCCACCTAATGCCCATTTCCAACTAATACTGGAATGTTTTCTGCAGGTGCAGTGGAGAGAGTAAAGAAAATTAGAGACTATGCCTTTGTGCACTTTAATAAAAGAGAAGATGCGGTTGAAGCTATGAAAGCCTTGAATGGAAAGGTAAAGCTTCTGTAAATGCTAATTTGTGGGGCTAATATGCAGTATATTTCATGCAGCTGAAACAAAGCTGCCTGGTTTATGAGCTACAAAAATATGCTGAAGCATATTTTAGCCCTATTTTCTCTTCTCAGGCTGCTTTCATAATCCCAAATTCATTTTTCAGCAATCCTGATGTACACGAACTGATCATTTTGGTTTCTTGCTCCTTGCATTCATGCTAAATGTTTGCCCAAGTCAGACTGTAGCTGACCCCTCAGGAAAGAAGAAAAAAAAAAAAAAAAAAAAAAAAAAGCAGAGCAAAGCCAAAACAAGGACTAGCAAATGAGGGGTTTACGGGTTCCCTTGGCTCACACTCACATCCTTGTTCCACGTCTGCCAACAAAAATACTCACAGGGCAGAATGTGAATGGCAAACCAGGACAAACAAGGTCAACCCAAAACATCTGCTCCAAATTCAGATGCGGATTTGCAAGGAGGTTTCTGTATTTAGTACTTCTTGCACTGCATGTAATTCACGGCGCTGTAATGCAAGAGCTGTTCCCAAAGAGGTGTTAACCCTGCTCCTATTTTTAGTGCTGCCGCTGTTCTCCATAGGAGCACGCATCATCTCATTGACGTGCTCCTCTGCAGGGAAGCGAAGCCTTTTGAAGGCTTCACAACTGTGCTGATTCTGTTAAGGACCCTCTCCCGGCAGGGTCTGGGCTGTGTGCTCCTTACGGCACGTTAAGCCGTGACCCAGCCGGTGCCTTCTTCCACCTGTGGGAGGGAGATTTTGGCTTTTTTGGGTGGTTTTCTCCATCTTCCAGTCTCATTAGTAAGCCACGTGGGGAAACTGCCTCCCTAGGCAGGATAATCCCCGTGCACTTCGGAGACTTACGCCTGTGCTTCTCCCGCGCTCTCTCCCCACCGCCCTGGCGTGAAGGTGCTGGATGGGTCCCCCATCGAGGTGACGTTAGCCAAACCTGTCGACAAAGACAGCTACGTCAGATACACCCGGGGCACAGGCGGCAGAGGTACCATGCTGCAAGGAGAATACACTTACGCCTTCGGACACGTGTACGACCCCGCTACCACCTACCTGGGCGCCCCGGTTTTCTACGCGCCACAAGCCTACACGGCTATCCCCAACCTCCACTTCCCTGCCGCCAAGGGGCTCAGCAACAGGAGCATCATCCGGCCCCCATCCATCCGAGGTAACTCCCGTCACACCAGTACTCGGCTCTTGCAAAATAACTCCTCCAGGGCTTGTGTGGCTGCTCCCTAGACTGGTGTTGAGGGCATTGGCTTTGCCCTGGATGCTGGACCCCTTTCAGAGAGGGACAGAAAATACAATCTTTAGGCTCTGTCCTTCCCAAAGGTGTAGTGATCTTCCAGCAGAAAAAGCAAGGAATGAAAAAAATAACCATTTTCCCAAAGCAAGTTCGAAACAGCTTCCAGATTGCCCTACATCCAGCATAAATAAACCGCAAATCTTCCTGGGTTTGCCCCAGCAGGAAAGACCAAATAAAACAATTTTCCTTTTCCCCCTTCAGAGCCAGCTCCCTCAACCAGCCACCAGCACAGCTCTCCGCGGTGTTTCCTCTTTGCTTTGACGGTCACAGGGAAAGTTTTACCAGTCCTGGTGTTTTCTGACCCAAAGCCCAGGGAGGTCACATTGCCCTGATGCAGGATGGGGAACCAGCTCTGAAATCAAGCAAGCCATTAATTGCATGTTCTGGGAGACTGACTCCTTTTTTGGGGGGAATCATTGACCTAATAATAAGCAGTCTATGAAAACAGTATTTCTGAAAGCTGCTGAGGTTCTGCCTTTGATCCTGGGTGACCACAGCTGGGACCAAATCAAATCCCCACGCTCAGGTACCCCGCTATTAAACATCCTTGCAGGCATCGTTTGGTAAGTGCAGAAGTAAGCTTGGGGGCTGGGGGAAAAAAAATAATAAAAAAAAATCTGCCCATTTGATCTTCCTCCCAAAGATGATGCCTGTGGTGCTCAGTTTGTGTCCCCAGGCCTGTGGCCAGGTCCCATGACAGGCTGGGACCCTGCGTGGCACCCCAGTAGGGCTGGTAAGCACCATGCTGGCCAATTTTTCCCCCTTCACAGAATCATAGAATCTTTAAGCCTGGGAAAGACCTCTAAGATCATCAAGTCCAACCTTCGACCCAACACCACCATGTCTACTAAACCATGTCCCAAAGTGCCACGTTTACACGGTTTCTGAACACCTCCAGGGATGGTGACTCCACCACCTCCCTGGGCAGCCTGTTTTAATGCTTCATAACCCTTTCGGTGAAGACATTTATCGTAATATCTAATCTAAACCTCCCATGACGCAACTTGAGGCCATTTCCTCTTGTCCTTTCGCTAGTTACTTGGGAGAAGAGACCAACACCCACCTCACTGCAAACTCCTTTGAGGTAGTTGTACCCAAGTTCTACCCAAGGAAGGGTACAGGAATTTCCCTTGTTGCCAGCCATACTTGTGCCCACACAGGTGAGGCTTGTTCCCATGACGGTTGCATTAGGAAAGGTGCAGATGTGATAACCCACCAGCCCTCTCTTGCCTTGCAGTCTCCCCCGACCCCCATGCAGGGCTCCCCAGACAAAAATGGAAGACTAATGTGGGGGAAATAAAAAAAAAAANAAAAATAGGGGGGGAAAAAAAAAAAAAAAAAAAAAAAAAAAGAGGATTTTGGTTCACATAAGCAAGGGATTGTATAAACTCCTAATTCTTCAAGAAGGTGAAATTACACTGGTTGGTAGCAGATGATACCAGCTTTCTCCTCTCTGCCTTTCAACTACAAATCTGGTTAGAAAGGTTTCACGAAATCAAAACTGGCCCGAGAAGATGGAAACTGAGTCAGAAAGAAGCAGGGCTTCCCCGCAAAAAATGTCACCCGTCCAAGTATATGAGCCCAAAAAGAAAGGGTGTCAATGCCAAGCCTGGGTTATCCAGGCAACTGGCTATGGGGGGCTCCTGCCCATCTTCTTCCCAAACCTGGCAAATGGGGCTAACTTTTCCATTTCAGCAAGAATCAGGGTAATTTTTCCGGTGATTTGATTCAGTTTAATGCCTTCTTACATTCCTAGAAATTTACATGAATGTACCTGTAGGGGCTGCGGGAGTTAGAGGACTGGGAGGTCGCGGCTACCTGGCGTACACGGGCCTGGGGCGCGGATACCAGCTCAAAGGAGAAAAGAGGGGAGAGGATAAACTCTACGACCTCTTGCCAGGAATGGAGCTCACGCCGATGAACCACGTCACGCTAAAGCCCCAAGGGATTAAACTCGCTCCTCAGGTACGTGCGTGAAAAAAAAAAAGGAGTCAATATCCCAGCCAGAGGTTGTCTTTGCCCAAAATGCTTTTGGGAAAACGTGCCCCCGCCCCACTTGAATCTGTGTTGGGGACTGGTAACTAAATCCATTCTTGCATCTCAAAAGACATTAAAAATAAAAGTAAAAAACCCCACACTAGTTGCATCTTGCAATACCCACTTGCCTCAGTGGAGAACGGTGCCCGCTCTCCCTCGGAGGAGAGTTTCCATAAACACCCATGGGTGTACGACGAAACCCGGCTATGGGTTTGATAAACAGGATGCATCGCTTGGGGCTTCACCAAGGAACGAATGTGCATCTATAGAAAAATAACATACGTTTTAAAATCATTTATGGAAAAAGAGGCGTTGACTGCCTGCATAGCCCAGCCCAGCGCAGAAGCTCTGGTTGCCCAAGGAGGCTTTTGATGTGGTTGTGCGTGCGGGACTGGGATCCAGATGGATGGATGAGGGCTGAGGAGAACAAACCCAGAGCAAATTCCCTGAGTTTTATGAGGGTCCAGCTCTTACGGCAACTCCTTTCCCCTTACATCATCCAAAGCAACAGGAGAAACTAACTTCACCCTGAATTTTGAAGCTCATCTTTGCCTATTGACACTTCAATTGCTGCAGCATCCGGTATGGCAAAGTCTATGAAAACATTCTTTTCTCCCCTGGAAAACTTGAAAGTGGGTTATTTTTTTTCTCCCCAACTGCAAAATTTCACAGTCCCCTTACTCTATTTTATCAGCATGTAAGAGGTGTGAAATTGCCTGAGCGGTGCTGCACTGCCTTGGGGCAGGTGAAATTCATTTTTTCCTCTTCCCATCCATGCCGAACCCCCACCGTGTGCACTTCAAATAGCGCGGTAACCTGCAACACCAGTTTTTTGGGGCACATTTTCCCCAGCGGCTGAGGTCCCTAATCCCCCCCACTGCTACTATTTCACAACAGCCCGTCTTCAACAGCTACAGCTTGCTTCACCACAGCCTCGTTAATAGGACAGCCTCATTAATACCTGTCAACTTGGTCAGCCTCTCCCATCCGCTGCACTGAGACCGTTTCAACGGCATCTTTGGATGACGGGTTTCCTTCCCGCTGCCTGGCTGGGATGGTTGGTGCTATTAAGTAGATCTGCCTTCTCGAGGATTTAAATGCTGTTGTAACATTATAAAACCGACATCCGCATAAAGGCGTTGGGACAGCTGGGAACAAGCGTTGCCGTAGTCAAGAAATGTAATGAACTATTTTATTTACGCTACGAAGTGCTAAACTTCAGCTGGAGCTACGATTACAAAATTAAAATCAGCACCGGCATTTAAATTTTACATTTTTAATTTTAAATAAAATTAAGCGTAAGCTTTAAATAAGGTAGACCACAGAAAGATACAGGTTGGAGACACTTGGGGGTCTCTGGTTCGACCCAGCGGGCAGCACGGCCAACGTTGCGAAGCCCCAAGACCCAACATCTTCTCAGCCAAGTGTCGGGTCTGGTGGAGCTACTTGAAAAAAAAAACAAAAACCTGGTCCGAGCACTGCTCACAGGGAAGCACGGGAACACCACGCTGTGCTCAAATCCATCTGGGACAGCACATACCCAATGGGTTAAAAAAAAAGAAATACAAAGCCAAAAGCTAGAGCGTTTCCGGACAGCGATTCCCAATTACCATGGAATAAGCTGTGCTAAGGCTGGGGGCAACGTGGTTCAGCATTGCTCTTTCAAACTAGAAGCAGAAATGGCCTATTGAAGCCTGTATAATTAATTGGATGGAAACACGGCCTTTTTTTCTTTTTCTTTTGGACTATTTGGACTTTTCATGCAGCGTAACCCAGTAAGCCAGGGAGGCCACAGAGCAGTGAAGATGAATGCAACCCCAGCGTTCTAGCTCTGTCCAGTAGAAGTGCAGAGAGAGAGTTTCTGGGGAGAATTAAAAGAAAACCACACTGAAAACAGGGCAATCAGCAAAAGGACAAAGACGTCCGATTTAGCGGGGTAATAATTAACCTCAGGAATTAAATGGATTTTTAAAGTATAAAACATTGAGATGAATCTTACACTTCCAGGTGATTGTAGTATCCTGTCTGCCATTGGGTTTATTTTTTGGAAGCCTTGAGGAAGCCGCCGCGACCCCCCCGAAAACCCTTTGGAGGGACGGAGGCTGACCAGTGCCGTGGCCGGAGCCGAGCGAGAAGGTTACGGCGCAGCAATTAACCCCAGCGAAAATCCCTTTTCTCCCTTCCAGATCTTAGAAGAAATCTGCCAGAAAAACAACTGGGGACAGCCTGTTTACCAGCTCCACTCTGCAATCGGCCAAGACCAAAGACAGCTCTTCCTTTACAAAATCACCATCCCTGCCCTCGCCAGCCAGAACCCCGCCATGTACGTAACTATTTGAGGTTTTCTGGGGTTTAGGATTTTTTTTTTTTTAATTTTTTTTTTTTTTTAAACGCCATTATATCTCGCATCCCTCCTCAAAACACAATTGCACAGGTCTCTATTTCCTTGTTTGTTTTTCTTGTAATATATATTAGGGAGAAAAGCATCCATAAACTAAAACAGGCTGATAGTGATGTCTCCTGTGCTTGGTGCTCTCTCTCTGGTGGTAAAAAGATTAGAAAAAGCCAGAAATAACCAGGTGAAAGGGTGCTTTTGAGTACAAAAATAAAGCATTTGATAGCTCTCGTGGGAAAAAGACAGCAGCTTGAAGGAACATGCTGATAATTCGGCTCCAAATATGTTTCTAAACATTTCTGACCTAAAACGATGTTTGCTGTGTATTCTAAAGAAAAACCCAGACTGCAGCAGACTTTCTTTTGGACCGAAAAATGCACGACACGCTCCGAAAGGGTGTTGTGTCCGAAACGAGACCCAGGGCCGATAAACTCAGCAAAGAAGCCGGACTACTAGGAGGAGAGTACTTTTTGTTAAAGCATCAGCACACTAAGATTGTGTTTCCGTTTGACACGTGGGACGATGCCACCTATGAAAGGATCAAAACATTAAAAAAAACAAAAACAAACAAAAAAAAAAAAACCAAAACCAAAATAACAAACCCAATGAGCTAGCTAATGTTTTGCTGTACTCACAGACATCCCTTCACACCACCCAAGCTCAGCGCCTACATTGACGAAGCCAAAACCTACGCGGCAGAATACACCCTGCAGACGCTGGGGATTCCCACGGAGGGAGCAGAGGTGCCTCCGGCAGCGCCAGCTTTTCCAGGTATGGGAAGGTCTGTACAGCAAAGGTCTCCTGGAATATTATTTTTTCCTGCTGCTTCCTTGCGGATGTCAGGAACGAACCCATTTTTGGCCACTTGAGGACAGATCTGGCCGTGCTCCCCCGCACGCCTCTACCTTGACTCACGTTACTTATGTATGACATCTTTATTGCCTATATAGCAATTTATCTCTGCACCAGGGCTCCCCAAATTATGGTATACGTACCATAGAGCAACCCCGGCTGGAGGCCCTGGGGCTGTCCCTGGTCCGACCCGGCTCCCAGCAGGTCGATGCTGCGGACACAGCAGGTTGCTTGGGGCTGTGCCCAAGGATAGGGACCCCCCCACCGCTCAGGGCCCCATCCCAGGTCCGGCACCTCCCCTCTGCCCCTGCCAGTTTGTGGATGCCTCCCTTCAACTGGGAGCCCCAGATAGGATGCAGGATCCAGAACTGGTGTCCCCAGTTGCCACATCTGGGATAAGTCCCCCTCCCTGGACCTGCTGGCTGGGGTCTGGCCAACGCCAGCCAGGATGGAGTAGATCTTCCTGACTGCAAAGTTGATTGATTCACAGTCTATCCGTCCTCCCCCAGCACCCCCAGCTCCTTTTGAACCAACACTTTTGATTTCATCCGCCAAAGAAATGACGCAACCGTGAAAGTTAGGATCTGATCCCAGCTCTCACACCCCCACTGGGAAGGGGTTTTTAGTTTTTTCCAGTTTGGAAATTCATACTCAACAGCTCTTGCAACTGCCCAAAACCAGCTTGGGAAGTCATGGAAAACACAGGCTGGGAGCAGGAATCCAGCTCGCGGGCCGTTACATCTACTGTGCTCCCCAGCATGACGGTTATTCCGATGTGGTGGGAGCAACGCGTGCCAAACTGCACATGAGGAATGCATTAGTCAGTACTACTGAGCTGTTTGGAGTGTCTCAAGGATGGATTTAAAAAAAATAAAATAAAATCTATCCGGCTTCCTGCCACAGGAGTCCACAAAAGCCACAGAAAAATCAATTTGTCTGGGTTTGTGCAGGCTTCCGCAGCGTGGAAACCAAATGGACTCTTTATTGAATCCAGTCTCCACTTACTGCTTAATTATAATCTCTCCTTTTTCTTTCATCCACCCTTATTTATTTGTCTTGGAAACTCAACAAATTGACATACATTAAAGTTTCTGATTGCAACACACACTGGCCCTTGATCAGGGCTTGCTGAAGCCCAGCTCAGCTCAGGCCATGCCCTGGCAGCAGCTCGTTTCTCTTATGATGGTGGCAGATATGCTTTAAATGACAGGTTTCTCAATTCCTAGTCAAAATGTTGCAACTCACTTTGCTGATGCAAAAAAGATACTCGAATTATAGCAATTTTTTTTCTCATGTTTTCCCCTAAGGTAACACCTTCAACAAGGCAACCTGCTGTCAGTGTTGCCCAATATCTCCGTTCCCCCCACTGAGAGGACCTTGGCTCTGACTGACCTTGAGTCGATCCCATTGTCCAGCTGGTTGGTCGGAGATTTTGGACCCTGGGAGATGGAAAATGCAAAGCCTGGTCCAGTAGAGCCAATGGGTTCCCCAGCTGCTCTTCCCAAATTTGGGCTTTGTCTTAATTCTTGATTCTTTCACAGCAAAATAACTGCGGTCTGGTTGACAAGCTGCTATACCCTGTTTTCAAACAAACCAGCCCCAAACAATGTTTGTTTTCCCAGTGATTCATTTGAAATCAGCAAAGCTAACATTTTCCCATGGAAAATTTGGGAGTGTTGGAACCACATTTTCCATTAGAAACTGATGGGAAAAAAAATCCAGTTTACTAAATATTTTCACCCCGATATTACATTTAGGGAGTTTCCCTCCTCTCTAATGTGGCTGTCCTGCACTGCATGTATTTTGACTGCGAAAGGTATCAGATCCATCTTTTCTCCGTGAAACCTGCCCAGATTTCCCCTGCATTCCTTCATTTTCTTGCTCTCCTCATGGCATGCATGGAAGGACATGTATAGAGCACCAGAAATAACCAAAACCTAAAGAAAAAACATTCAGCAGAGAGGGGCATTTTTCAGCAGTGTGCTTAGCAAATAATAGGTGAGAAAATGCATTTTTTTTTTTTTTTTAATTACCTTTAATGTGGAGGAAAAACATGCCGGAAGCGACCTATTTAATTTGATTATTCCCATTAACGAGCCCATTGCTCCCTACATCATTCCCATTGACAGGAAAGTCTTCCCATCAAAACCTATCAGGCGCTGGCGAATTTTGAAAGTCTTTTCATTAATCTGCATTTTCCCCCCCCCATGCCTCCTTTCCCCTGCAGGATATACTATTGCTAACGCAGCCGCGACCATCACAGCCACGCAGCTCAAACAAGCGGTGACCATGGGACAAGATTTAGCGACGTACGCAGCGTACGAAGCCTACCCTGCCTTCGCAGTCGCTGCACGCAGCGATGGCTACGGAGCGTTTTAATGCCGGTTGGGTTCCCTTAAATCGAGCACAAGCAGGGGAAAAAAAAAAAAACAACAAACCTCAGTCTGGTAATTCTTACACCCTCATGATTTTAAACTAATCGGTCGCCTAAAGTTAGATTTTTAGTCAGAGTTTCATTCTTGTAGTTCCTTAGGTTCATAACAGGATATGGGGGGGGGCGAGGGGGGGTGGGAGGGAAGGAGAAATTGAAAAAGTAAAATTGCTCAAAATCAGATTTTCACACTAGAAAGCAAAATCTCAGCCCAGAAAATGAGTGGTTCTCCGGTGTGTGTGTATACATACAGATATATAGGTATATATACACACACACCGTGGTGTGAGTGTTTACAAGCAACGACCTGTGCTGAAAACAGCTGGTCTGGCGGACATCGTGGCGCGGGACCGGGGAAGGATGGCGTGTCTCCGTGCATCGGGCATTCTCCTCCGCTCACCCCAAAATTTCTCCAGCCAGGCAGAGCAGCGGGTAAAAGGAAGGGCTTTTAAATTCATGCTGGCACAGCCAAACTAAAAAAAAAAGGCATTTATCATAAACACGTCCGCCCAGCCCAACAGGCTGGTTTGCGTGCTCTAGAGCGTTAATTTGATTTTTAAAGCGGGAGGCGAGCGTTCGGCAGAGTTTTCCCTCCTACTTTGCTGCTTCCCAGCAATACCTACAAGTCACAAGCCATCAAAAACCAGTGTATTTTTTTTCAATTCGCATCGAATGGCACGTTCAGCGAAAGATAGGAAAACTTTTAGCTCTATTCAGGTTGAGGACCAGAAAAGTGCCGATTTTAGGGCCAATTCTCTAATTAATTAGAGCACAAGAGCTCACAGCCACAGCCGGGTAACAGCAAGCACCTCTCCAGGAATAAAATTATATACAAGGACCTTTTCTGACAGGGTGGAAAGAGCCCTGCCTGGCTCTCAACGCTGCTTTACACGTTAAAGCAAGGCTGCTGACTGCTGCGATTCTTGCAAAAATTAATTTAGTGGAAGAGGGTTCACGTCCAAGGGTAGAGGTGCCTCTTGTTTTGGAGGGCGCTGGCGTTGGTGCCGTGTTTGAACCCTCTGGGGACGCTGAGAGCGTCCTCTGGTTTACAGCAGGAGGGCATCAGCCGGTTATTCTTGCCATCGGCTGGAGGCAGGAGGAACGGTGCTCTAGAGATAGAGCAGAAACCCAGGGCTGGATAACTCCAGCAGACACGTTAATCCTACGTGATATACCCTATATGGTAATGCACACTAAGACAACTTGAATCTGCTCGGTCTAGGACCAAAAAAACCCGCCCTTTGAGGGCAAAATTTACAACCGGGTTGATGATGATGCCCATCGATTCCAACAGATCTGGCCCCAGATTTTTCATCCGGTCTAGACGACGCAATGTGGCACCCTCCAAGCCATTTCAAGTGGAGTTTTCCCCGTGCAACCCCAAAGCTGTACAAAGCACGATGGTCTGTGACAAGGTGTTGACTACCAGGAGCTGAGTGTTTTCTATTCTCACGCTTCAGCTGACTCAATTTCACTAGGAACGGAACAAAAACACATAAGCTGTATAGTTTGCGGTCCTATTTGACCCTTTCTATTTATAAAGTAGCTCGTTAGGGTAATCCTGAAGGTATTACAAGCCCTCTGTGGTTGCTGTTTGGCACGCTTGGCTTCGCAGAAAATGACACGTGTTCACGGAGGGCAAAATAACCGAGAGTGTTATAGGTATCGTGGCTTTATTTTCTCTCCTGTCTATGTCTCTTACCTCGTGTTTGATTGCCAACGAGTAACATCTCTCTTTCTCTCTCTCAAAGACTACCGTTGGCAGAAAGTGTTTCTCGCTTTCCATGTTCAGTAACTTTAGTCTGCCTTTTTCAGCTATTTATATAAGTTCAGGAAGATGTCAAAGAAAAGGGCAAGAAGCAGTATTAAAAAGTGTGTGCATGAAGCACTTATTTTTATATGCGTAGTACAATATTTGTATAGAGTTTTAACACTGTGAAGTGTAGCGAAAAATCACACTATCCATTTACCGGAGGACAATCACGTATGTTTAAATGGGACGAAGTGAAAATGGCATCTCAATTGTCCGTTACAAGGAAATTATAACCGGGATTAAATTCTGTGAAGCAAGTCTGTAATTCTAGAGTAATCCAAGGACATTAACTGGACTTTGAAATCTCATTAAAACTTTTTAAACCAACATACATGCCTCAGTCTTTTTATAGCCCAAATTTCATCTGAAAGGGTTATTCTGCGCATGGTAAGTAAGATCACACTTTGCTCTGCAGGGATCGCAGCAGAAAATCAGCAGCGTTACACTCCTGCACTTTTAAGTAAAAAAAAATAAGGGGTTAGGGTTTTTTCCCCACTACCTCTTTGGCCAATATTTATTTAATGTCAATGCTGCAGGAATCACTTTTGCCATAAGTTTATTACAGTGGTAATACCTTTGTTTCTTACCTGATGGAGATGTCTCAGGGACCGACATCGACAGCAAGACGACAACAACATGCAAAAAACAAGGGGGTAGATGGGACGTTACGTGATTTAGGGCTGTGAGGGATTGGTCCCACCTTGGGAAGAGCCTGTTGCCTGGTTGCTGATAGGTAAATCAGCTACAGCCTGGTCCTTTTAAGAAGATGAGGACCTGCTACTTGGCAAACCATCGTAGTTAAATGACTGAGCAATAGCAATTCCTGCTTCCATGCTCAGAACAAGGGGTGGGTTTGCACCTTTCCAGAGAGGTTCTGAGCCCAAGAAATGGGGGCAAGATCCGGTACCTCGCTACTGATAGCACTCCGCCAATGGCCCCCTTACCAAGCCAAAAGAGATTTCACCAAAATAGCTTGACATTGTTCTTACAGACTTACAAAGAGGTCAGCTGTATTCTGGGCTTTAGCAAGAACAGCAGCTCTGCCAGCTCTATTATTTTACCTCATTAGCTTTTCCTGATGTCCTGCTTTCGTTTTCTTTGAAATCAGAGCAATGGCAGAATTCGTTTTTGTGCTTCAACGTTTCCTCTCCCAGATTCCCTCTTCACTCAGCAGCAGCTGGCTGATAGTTTTGGAGAGCAAGAATGATTTTTTCAAGAAGTCTCAAACCCACAACCCAACTTAAAAAACCCATTATTTCCCGTTTGTAAAGATGTGGGTTCCCAGTGGATAGCAAGACAAAGCCAAAAACCATAACCATCCTCCACGAACAAGTCTGACATGTTTGAGCTGTAAAGTGATGACAAGATCAACGACCCCAAAAAATCACCAGATGGCCGCAAGTCTGGCTGCTTGCAGGGCAGGGGGTACAAAAAATGCATTTTCCTTCTCCATTCTTCCAGCCAGCGCTTTCCTGGAGGTCTCTACAGCACATGGCCTCACATCTGAGGTGCAAAGCAAGAATAAAACACGTCTGAGGATAACACAACAACTCCACTTTTGGAGCTGGCTAGACCCTGAAACTATGTCCCATGTCCCACTGGAACCTCTAGAATTCCATGGGACAAGGTCTCCAGTGACTTTCAAAGAGAGTTGCTTTATCTTTCAGCTTCCATGGCTCCCTTTTCCCACTAGCCCAGCTAAATCTCCCACAGACCATCTCATCTCCCCATCACATACCTATCTTGGATTTCCCTTTTTTGGGGAAAAACCAAAACAACCCAACCCCCAAACCAAACCTTTGAAGGGTGACGTTCCAAGTCAGGGACCACGAGTCACTGCTGTTCACTACCTGCCAGAGGGTCAGCCCATACCCACCAACCCCTCTCCTTCGGAGGCTGCTTGGAGTGGGCTGCTCTCTGCCTGGGCATGCCCTTCCACCTCAAACTCCTCTCCATACCCAAAGACCTGTCCTGGCTCCGGCTACCTGCAGGACACGAGGACTGTGCACGTCCAGGTTTGTGGCTGGTTAAGGGGAACACTGGAAGAGTGATGTTCCTTGGTCCCCAGACCCACCTCGTGCATATTCAGCCCCAAGTTGTGAAGATGTTAAAAATCAGCTTTTGGTGGACCTGTAGATAGGTTGCACACAAATTTCCTGTGTGGGACGCATGCAAACAGCACCAGACAACCACAGGATCAGACAATTCCTAAAAGCCTGCATCAGAGCCCGGAGACAGCAGAAGGATTCTCCCCTTTCCCCCTGGTGCCTAGGGTCAGATCCTAATTTAGCATCTCTTCCGCAGCTCCAAATACTGTGGGTAAATCCGGGAGGGATAAGATGTTGTGCAGGAGGAAAGCTGCGGCACGGTCAAGGTTTGCGAAGGAGCTCTGCGAGGCGGCTCAGCCTGCGGACACAAGTTTCTCAAGTTGATATCCCACAATAAAAATAAATAAAAACCTTAAAAAGTGGAGTTTTGCTCGCCTCCCGAGCACGTATGCAAGGCACAAATGGCTATACATTGAAGGAGAAAGGCAGAGAGAGGGAAGAGCAACTGTGGTGAGTAACGCTATATTTAACGACTGGCAAGTCGCCCAAATTCCTGAAAATTTTCATCTAGGCTTTGGCTCCGTTCAGCAGCGAGCTTGTTCTCGTGTAAAACGGCACTGGCACCTAGTGGCTGCTGGATTCATCCACAGCACCCCGAATCGGCGTGCAGGTAGGAGAGAAGGGCTGTTTGTCACCGTACGCCAGCAGCAGACGACAGCCACGGTGCTATTGAAGAGCAAATAAGACAAAGGACTTCTCTCAACAGCCTCTCTCGCGCTGCGCCGCTCGGAGCTGATGAATTTTCTAGACGCAAAAAATTACGAAAAGTTCCAGAGAAACTCCCCCAGAACTTCAAAAAGCCTGTGCCCACTGGTGACAAATAAATAAGCCTGCTACGAGGGGCACCGGTGGGACCCTCCAGATACACTGATTCTGGCTCAACCTCTTCTCCCATGACAACCACCAACTTCCTAAAAAAAAACTCTATTTACGGTCAGATGCTCACGCTTTAGAGGGTAAATTTAACCCATGAGCATTTTAACCGCGCAATTCAATTTTGCTTGCATAAACATGCTCAGTACGAGCACTACTAAAAAAAAAAAAAATAAAAAATCCGCAATTAGTTTAATGCAGTAATACAAACAAAATTATCTGAAACAATCAAATAAAACATCTCAGTGTTGCCTGAGGAAAAAAAAAAAAATTAACCACTATTTCTTTTCTCCCCAGTGTATTTCTTTAAGGAAAATAGGAGCACTCCTGTGCAATTTATTCTAGCTTACACAGTGTAAGAAAAACAGCGAGCAGAGAGTGATTCTTACACCGGCATTCATTACGCAGCACCATTTTCAGACCAGAAAGCAGCTCCTGGGTTTCCTCTGACCCTGTTTTAAGGGGCCGCGACGTGTTTCACCATGCACGGTCCCGCATGAAAGCACAAAGAAAGTGGGAAATACTTGGCAAGAAACTTTCTGGATCATTTTGGAACTTGGGCAGCGCTGCACCGACCGCGCCTGTCCCATGGCACAGTGGGACGCTGGAGCAGCATCCTCTGGTGCTGCCTGTATCCCACAGATGCCACCGCTGCCATCGGAGCGATTTTGCCGATGAGAGCAGGGCGGATGGGCTGGCTGGGTGAGTGATTCGGAAAAGACATTAAGAGCATCTTCTGGGATTTGATTCCCTGTGTTGTTCTTCCAAAGCTCTCTCTTTCCTGACTCAATATTGCAATTGCTTTGAGTTCCTCCGGATGGGGATGGCTGAGACTGATTGCTGCTGGTTTAAAATGAATAATTCATTCTCTCCTACCGATTTTAAAGAGAGGCAAAATTATCTGACTGACGATTCTCTGAAGAATTAAATAGATTGCATACAAAATTGGTACACATTGTCGGAGCTTATTAAACATTTACAATTGTTTAGCTGTAAGACGCTACAAGAATCCTAAATCCAGATCTGAAAGGCATATTTTCTTCTCCCTGTGCTCCCCAGATCTACCGCTGACAGAGGCTGGAAGAGACTTGAGGACTGTGGAGCCACCCCATGGCAGCACCGGTGGGAGGCACCTCAAGAGGGACCTGCCACCAGCACTGGGTCGAGGTGGTCATGGTTTTGTCCAGCCATCTCCTGAAACCCCCAGGAGAAAATCCTCTACCTTCCTGGGGACCTTTCTCTGCTAAAGCTCTTTCAGCCAACAGGTTTTGGGACTGTCCTTCTGCCTCTTCAATGGTATCTTCATTCTGTGCTTTGATGAAACCCTCTATTGATCTCTCACGTGGGTTGGAGGCACACCACGAGCCCTTCTGGTGACCTACCTGTAGGTGATTCAGGCTTTGGGCATCAGCTTTGGGCAGCCCATCATCCAGCCAGAGCCTGCTCACCTTGTGTCCTTCCTGATGCTAAAATGAAGCAGGCTGAGGTCTGTTCAGAGCTGCCTCACCCACAGCTTTAATTCCTAAGTTGAACTCTTACTGATTGCCATCTGAGATACCTGGAATATAAAGTCATTGCCATGAAAGCCAACCCTGCTCTGGTTGGACATCAGTCACCTTTTGCTAGCAGCTGCAGCTTCTCCCTCACCATCAGGTCCCTCCCAAAATCCCCATCCTGCATATGGCCCCTGGTGTAACCCCAGTGCCCTCCCACAACACCCTCCTGTTGAGGCACCCTCAGGCACATGTAAGCATCCTTATTTTTTTACCTTTTTGATGCATCCCAAAGCGATATTTAGAAGGTAAAATCTGCTGACCTTTGCTGCGATCGGAGGTTTGGGCAGGAGCTTAACACAAGGACAACAAGAGTGGACAAAGCCAGCCTCAAAGCCTTTCTCACCCAACATCCTGCCTGCAGACCGTGCCACAGATGCACGATATCTTCAGGACGTAAAATCAGAACAAACGTAAGTAGTCCTTCCAGGGACTTGGTTGCCTCCAGCCCATCTGTAGTTTCCTGAGCCACTCATAGTTATTTGAGAGCTTTCAGAAGGCTTCTCTTCCAAAAACTTGCCCAGCGTCCCCTTGAAATGCCACAAACCAACATGTGGTGGGCAGCACTGAGCCCACCGGGCACACTGCTCAGCTCAAAAGTGACATTTGTGAGAGAGAATAACACAGTCTAGCAGGAAAAAACCGCCAACTGCTTCAATATTTTGTTTTGCAAGTGACCAACCTTCCTTTCCTTACTTGAGACCTCTGAGGTAGGACCCTACATAACAGCTCTCATCAGGCACCCGTGAAACCCACAGCACTGATTTTTGGAGAACCCTGCGCAATTCACCTCACATGACACTGTTGCCCCACCACCCCCTGTCTGTGGTGGCTTTTAACTCAAAGAATGAATCTTCCAACTGCCCTAAACCAGAATGATTAAATGAAATAATATTCAAACCTTTCTGATGAGTATCTACCCTATCTATCCCTTTAGCATCCTAAGAGGTCAGCTTTGCACTTCAAGCACGACTGGGGAGTCTTCTCTTCCGATGCCTTGTGAATTCCACAGCTCTTTCCAGTTTTATGGACTGGGGTTAATTTTATGGACTATTTTATGGTCTGGATTAGCTCCCGATATGCACTAATTCTCTCCAAGGGAGCCTATTCGCGATCAATAAGCACTTGTTTAATGACTAAAGAAAAACAGTTACATCTTTTATCACAATAAGAATCAACTGCATCGAGGTCTGGCCAGGACAGGAGCCGCTGGAATGAGAATACATTGGACTAGTGAGAACAAATTGCAGGTAAAAGTCAAAACTTTGCAGGAAATCGAGCTCACGCAGCACAGGATGAACAGCCGTGCTCGAGGGACAGCAATGATGTATAGAGTCACATATGCCACAAAAAAACCTCCCAGGCATCAATTGTGGGCATCGCAGGTGTCAAATATACTGCTGAAAGGAAACAGTTCATTTAATGAAGGAGATCACCTACAGAGGTGTGATTTCAAACGCTGAAGATGTGCCTTCAAATGGAACGGAGACGGTGTCAGTGCTGGACAGTTTTTTCTTGTAGTGCCCGAAGTACCGTATCCTGTAGACGCCTGGCTCTGTGCCTTGAGGGATGTGCCATTCAATAGTCACGTTGCTCTGACCAAGTAATCCTTTGGTCCAGTAAAACCTAGCAGAGAAACCAAAAACTTCAGTTAGCAAGAAAATCCAATTTTCCTTTGCTTTAATGTCCCAAGATCTCATTAAGTGGAACAAGATGAATCTATTTTAAGAGCTTCTTTTAACCTTTCCTCGTACCTTTAGGCTATCAGAGCGGTCATCAACAAGCCAACCCAAAACCCAGCAGGGCTGAAAAACACCCAGAAACATGGAAAAACAAGTCAGCGGTCCTTTTTGCAGATGGACAATATTTCTACCAATGTCTTCTTACATTCACAACTCCGTATCATAACCCCATGCAACATGACCTCTGTGAGCAGTATTGGTCAGCTTAGTCTTCCCTGCGCGGGGGGAGTGCTGAACCAAGAGGATGAGTATTTATTGAAGGTCATGAGCAAAATCTATCATAATTGAGCTGAGGGGTTCTGGCACCCATTCCCACATCAGACTCTCATTTTCTTTTGCACACTTCTCGTGCACAACCTCTCTGCTCAACCTCAAAACTCTACAGACAGCCACACGCCACCTGCGGGCGAGGGATTTTTTAGCTGGCTGTGATGGAGCACTTCTAGAGGAGACGAAGAAGATTAACCTGCTCTCTTTTTTTTGCTACTGGCAATGAGGGGTACTGCTGGATATAAACCTAATTGTGCCTGTGCCAGAGAGTTATCAAGACCTACTGAGATAGCAACCTCCATTTCAGGGCTTTAACTAAAGGAAACAGATGAACAGAATACGCTGATTCATTGGCAACGGTAATAAAAAGTTTCCCATGCCAGTCTTACTGAGAAGACTGAAATAAATATTTACAGACGTGACTGGGAGAAAAACAGTGACTGATGGGGGAAATTTGGTTCAGTTTGGCTGACACAGGGCCCACCTATCTGCCCAGTTGCTCTTGTCCAAGGTTTTGGCCGTGGATTGCACTGGCTCGTCTTGGGACAAAGACAACGTTGTCTTGGGAGATGACAACGAGGTGACAGCACAAGGCCCAAAGTGGTGGGGGATCTCCATCCTTGGGGATCACCGCGACCTGCCTGGATGTGGCCCCAAGCAACCTGCTCTAGCTGCGACGTACGTCCTGGTGGGAGCTGGGTTGGACTGGAGAGCTGCAGCCTGAGCCTGGCTGTAACGCCATGACCTAAAAACGCTGCCGTGATAGATCTGTGCCACCACCCGGCCTCCTGCCCTCCTGCCCTCCAGGCTCGGTGAACCAGGACCACAGCTCTGGGACTTGGGAACTGGAACGTAGCTCAGATCCCACCTGGGAAGAGGCTTCTCACAGCTGAGCTCATGGGGATTTCACCATGTCTTATGTCTGTCAGCTGTTTGCTAAAGGCAGGGCCAGGAAAATTCCTGCCTGTAGCTCGGCCCCTCCTCCTAAAGAGTCCCAAGAAAGCAAATACTGCCCTCAAGGCAGACACAGGGTGGGGCCAAATACTTCTCTGCTGCAAACACCAAGGCAGCATCCAGCAGAAGGGCAAGTCTGCACCGAGTTTGTCCCCGCTGCAACGGTGAGCGCAGGGCAAAGGGCAGATAACAGCTATCTCCTTCCCCGAAAGCTGCACCTCCTTTAAGTAAACCCTCATGGCTTTCGATCCCTGAAAATATGCATTTTACAAATGCAGCCATAAGCTATTTAACACTTTGCAACGCTGAGCTAATGAATAACGCCGTCCCTTGCGCTGCTCCCCGATTGCAATGTCAGCACATTCGACATTGAAGGTTAGATTTTCCTCTACTAAAAAGCCCACAGTCTGACCCTCCTAATATCCAGTAAAAATGTTTGATGGTCCCTGTCCCCATCGCCTTAGTTACTGACGTTTCAAGTTTAACACACTGAAATCGTAAAAAGTGACTTGTTTTGATCTCAACAAAACCATTTCCCTGTTCTTGTGGTGTTCAGCACTTTGCTGGGGCACCAGGGACCCCTTACTGTCTGTACTGGTTGCCTTCTGGCCAGCCCCTTCAGGCAGGAAAAAGGCCAAACAGCTCCTCTTCCTCATCAGCGGGAATATTTAAGTATCGTTCAGGGATCCAAAGTCTGACCTTTCTCCAGGAGAAAAAACAAAAAGATGTCCAGAGTCCTGTCTTTCCAGCATCATGGCAGCGCATTCTTCAAGTTTTGCGCTTTTATATGTTTTTTCATCTTCTCAAGTGACACGTTATTAAACATTTTCAGTGTTCCTGGCCAAGATTTTGGGAAATCTGTTGGGTTTTTGGAAGGGGAGGGAAGAAGGCAGGGCTACACATATGGGTGATAAAATGCCATCATTTCCCTTACTCAGTTAGGGAGCTTGGCTGGAAAGGGTGACATCAATGAGAGGGACAAGGTAACACGGCGCAAGCATTAAACGGAGAGCAAGCACTTAGGAACGCAGAGCTCCAAGAGCAGGTGGGAACACACCTCCCGCGTTGGGACAGCCGGAGTCCTGGCCACTGGATTAGGTTTGGAGAGCAGCTGGTCGCATGTGGGCAGAGAGAATCACACGCTATCAAATGCTGGTCATAAATCCAGAGGAAGACTTCCGCAACGCAGCCAAGCTGTCGGGAACGTTGCCTCTCTGACCTCGGGCACTACATGTTTGCACTGGGGTGTTGCAAGGTCAGAAGATCCCAAGACGGATGTTTTTCAGGGTCTGGTTTCTCATGGATGGGTTGCAGAGGCAAGTGGGAATACGTTGGGGTTTATTCAAACAGGGGAGTAACTTGAAAGTGAGGGATTTGGCAAAAGGTGGCTTTGGTATTTCTATTTCATGTGCCGTCTGCTGGTGCAGCTCTGAAAGGTGACACCAGCTCTGCTGCTTAGTGGATATTTTTCCTTAAGCCTGACATCTCTAACCTTAACTTTGCTTCCTTACAAACTTTTTTTTTTTTTTAAAATTGTTGGCTGGTTCTGCTTCATGATGCACAGCAAAGCTGGACAATTTTTCCCTATGAAAACCCCACTGCGGTGAACCTCTTGTATCTTCTCATTGGTACCCTATTCATAGCACCGTACAGCAGATGGATGGATGGAGGCTATGAAGAAGTTGAACCACCAACCTTCTGTAATTCTTGCTCTTCCTTCTACCTTTCCCAAACTCAAAAGCCTTCATTGCAGAAGCTAGACCCAAGGGGAAGACCGATTGTTGTGTTCTTGACAAGTTAACCACCCAAATATGGACCGATCCATCCCCAGAGAGCATCATCCTCAGGGACAAGGCCGACCTGCGGTTGGGAGCTCTGAAATGAAGCCCTTCAGGTTAAACTCCAGTTACCCCGTGGAGTCTGTGGAACAGCGAAATCTGGTCAGGGGACCCACCTGGTGTCCCAGGAGGCATCATTCTGGACCACGTCCCAGCTGTCTGAAGTGCTGGCGTATCTCTCCACCGTCAGGAAGTTGTGTTCAGTCTGGAATAAAAATGACAGAGTCAGCCAGACGCTGAAGGGACAGGCGTATCCCTACTTTCCTGTGTCACTTTAAACTGGAGAAGGTACTATACTTCTGCATGCTTTACTGGCAAATGCGGTAATTACTAGCAAAAATGCTTATATTTCATTGCCAAAGCACAAATTTAAGCTAAAAAATGACGCAGAGAATGAGCGAAGGACTTGATCATTAGAAAGGGAATGGACAGGTGAGGTATTTGCTATCAACGTCTCTGCAAGGTGAGTGATGGGATGAATTAAGTACTTTTCTAATTTGCTTTGCTTTGTTAAAACAATGCACCGAGCCAATAGGATGGAGACTAGAGACCACGCTTGCTACAACTGGATGGCCCTGGTTACCGACCGAGAGAGAGTGCCTGGCCTAACGCACGACATGCGTGCCTTCGACTTCAATAGAAGAGATCATGAATGGTCCGTATCTGACCAAAATAAGGACTTTGCCCCAAAAGCATTCTGGTGCTGTGAATTCCCAGAGCACACGCTAAAGGGAGAAACTATCTTCTTCTGAACTCCCAGAAAAGAAAAAAAAAGCACTGGAAGCACACGATCTTACTCCTTCTGAAACCCCAATGTCAAACATTAAACCATTTCAGGCAGAGGCAGTACCTAAATATTCACTAATCCTGAACATCCCCAATTTCAGCGTCATTGCGTCATATTTACCGCATTCTCTGCAGAGTTCCGGGGGTTTGCGCCTACAAAAGTCACTTCAGCAACTTCTCTCTGCGGGGGAAATTGAGATTTATATTAAAGACTGAGCAGCGAATTGCACATTAGGAACATCCTTTGAAGATGCCATATGAGGTTTTTTAGTGGCTCGGTTGGGGGGAGTTTGTGGGGTTTTTTGTTCATTTTGCTTGATTGATTTGGTTTGGGGTTTTGAGAGGTTTTTTTGTTTTGTTTGGTTTTGTTTGGTTTTGTTGGTTGTTTCGTTTTGTTTTTTAAATTACTTACAATTTCACTTGTCACAGTAGCAATGGAAAATTTATACTGCAAACTGATATTCTGTGCCTTGCCGTTCCACTTATCCTGCTTGCTGGATAAACTCCATAGCACACAAGATTTCCGTGTAAAAGAGGGAGGGAAACAGGTGAGATTTTTAAGAATGCCTCCCTGCCTTCTCCCTACCTTACTGCTGGAGACGGCAATGAGATGGAAGTCCTTGCTCTGAACACCTTATCTCAATTTTAAGCATTGCAAACTGAATCCTTTCTGACATTTTTATTTCATTTACATTCCATTCCACATCAAAGGTGACCTGATTTCTGCTTGTAAAGGAATTGCTGTACAATATTCGCCTATTTAATCATCAACTGTTATTTTATGTTGAAGCAGAAGGGGAAATCTTCTGCATGTTGGATAAAGGGCTTTTATTTTCTCCTTCATTCACCCATTTTAATCACGCTCAGTACAACGACGTTGGCATGAAAACACTCTGTCTCTATACTAAGAGCATTGAGACCTTTTTGGTCTGAGAGCACCACGACCCTTTAGGAACCACAGACTTTTTTCAGAGGAGGGCTAAGAATTTAAAGACGATTTCCTAAAGAGGGTTTAGCAAGTCCTTGAAGCTCTCACCACTTGATACTGTTGTCTCACTTCTTGCAGCACATCCCCAAATGTCTTATTCACCGGCGCGCGATCGGCGATGAGAGGAGGCACCAAGGTCACGTTGCCTATATTGAAAACTGGGGGCTCCGGACCACGTGGCAAATCCTGAACTGTGTTCTGGGAGAGGGAAGACACGCTCATGATACATACATGTAGATAACCGGTATCTCCCTGATGGATCATATCGCTGCTGTGGCTCTTTATCCAAGTCCGTTACTTAGATTTTAAGAACAGGGGCAATAAAGTGAGCGTAAAAACAAACAAGATCATCTTCATCTGCTCTCTGCAGGCAGGAGCAATCCCTGCAGGACCCACTGCCCTGTTGCTGAGGTCCCCCAAATCCATCTGCTGGAATATCCCATGACTTCAGGAGGCAGCACCCGCCCACCAGTCCTGCACGTTCACACGGTCCGCAGACACAATGGTAACGGACATCGCCATGTACAGCAGAAATGTCACAGATTTTTTTCCTCTTGGTAGAAAACCAGCAACTTCAGGCCATGCTGAAAGAATGGAGGTACCTATTTCCTAAACTTTAAACCAAAAACCCCCCAGAATTTCTCAAGTGGAATGAGACCCCCGTTGGCAGGAGTTATTTTCATACCACATGAGAATTTCTCAAAGCGGGTTCTTATGAGAAAAGAAAGGGTAGCAATCACGCAACCTCCACGCATGAAGGAACAAATATAGCCATCACCGTTTACAGGATTTAAATGTCTCTAGCAGCAGTTGGCATACAGATAATTTTGATTACCGTAGCAATAGCCCTTGCAAGTCCTCTGTACAGTTGAATATAAGCGGAAAGGGTGTGTGGCCCATAAATAGTTGATGCAGCCTCGTATCGTTGAACCTAGCAAAGGACAAATTTGGAAAAGGAGCGTTTAAGGACTCTTAAGCAGTTTAAGCAGCTCATCCTACTACGCCAAGACAAGATCAGCCCTGTACCTGCGGGGGTTTATTTGCTCCCTTACTGCCCGCATGACAGCCCAAAAACTTGCCTAAGTATTTCTGCTGCCATTTCAGATTGCTCTTCATTCTCTAATCCATCCCAAACAGGGAGGACCAGTTGTCACTCTTCCAATTGTCACAGCTCTTAAAGGCTTATGACATAGGTTGTCTCCTCTCCAACATTTTGGGTTGGAGAACCACAGTTCTTCCACCCTTCCCTCCCAAGTTAAGGGTTTCTGAACCCAAGGAGTGCATCCAACGGTCCACATCTTCCTCAAAGCACAGCATCTACCATGCCTTGTGAGGACCCCTACAACGGTCTTCTCCACAGCAACACAGCACTGCAATTCACGTTCACCTTACAACCCTACAGCTCCGAATCTTTCTTCCGGCAATTTTGCCACCTTAGGAAGACAATTTCTAATTCATCCAAGTCATCAGCAGATTGCTAAACCAGACCTGAACTCACAGGAGCTCCCTTCAGTATGTCTGACCATTTCCACATTAAAGCATCCATACGTACTCTCTAGCTAGTCGGGAAACCACAGTGGCCCGTCGACCATGTCGTCTAGGCCAGAATAAACAAGAAGGTCTCCTGATTTCTGCCAGATTCTTCAGCTTTTTGTGGCAAAGGAAAGGTACTCTAAACATACATAATTTCACATGAATCATCGTCCCGTATAGCCAAACGCTGAACTCAGTTAAATAGTTCAATCCGCAATTTTCACATTTACCTGGTATTCTTCATAGGTGGTAATGTAATGAGTGTAGACGTTGCACAGACCTGCAATTACGACATCCATTCTTGGTGTGCCATAAGAATCAAACTCCTAAGAAAGGAAATAAATCACTTATCTTGTAACAACTGTTTAACGCACAATTATATTGTTGTTGTTGTTATTATTTACCAGGACAGAATAAAAGGTTATGGTGGGAGGGGGCTGGATGTGCAGGAATGCAACCCTACAAGTGTAATTTGCCTTTATTAGTGCCTCATATTCACTTCCCAAAGAAAAAGAGGAGAAATGAACTCATACTCCAGTAAATTCAATAAATTTAGGGCTTTTTTGAAGCTGATGTCTGCATAGTCCTAAAAAAATGGGTGATAGAACTATGTGAGACAGGCTCAGTGAGCTGTGGAGACAGCGTCTGAGATGAAGCTGGTATTCAGGCTACAGCCGAGAAGAGGATCTGTCAATCAGGAAAATGGAAAAAACACATTTGCCATTTTTTTTTTCCCCAATTGTTCTCACGTTGCAAAATCCCGGTAGGGATTAAGGAAACAAACCCTTCCATCCCAGAGACAAAACTCCTGTGAGAGGGAAACACCTGAGAGACGTGAGACCCGTGACCTCAGCTGGGAGGAGACCAAGGAAAAAACCCAAAGGATCAAGAAACGTGAAGTTCCAGATACGCTGCGCTCTGGAGAAACCTCTTCCTCGGCAACTTACTTTTTTAACAGCTTCCCGTAGCCTGCGTCCAGACATGGTCCTGGGGGCATTAAGGGAACAAGGTCAGTATCCAGAAACGCGGGGGGCTAAAGCGGGAATCGCTGGCTGGACACGCAGCACGCCACCAGAAATTCACGTGGCACTTGCAGCGCTGCTCAGCGTCCCTTAAGGCTTCTCTGCGATGAGCTCAACCCAAACACCTCAAAACATTTCGCATACGTCATCGCAGCCAGGGCGAGGCTGGAGGCACCCCAGGGTGGGATGGGGTAGAAAAAAAGAGTGCTAGGAATAAATCATTATCCTGCTCAGATTTTCACCATCGCACCGTCAATAGTCAGTGCAATTCGTGATTACGGTGTTCGTGGCGGGGGGGGGGGGGGCGGGAAAAAACGGTCGAATTTAACAACTTCCTTTCATTTCATTGAAACTGCACTTAGCAATGAACGGTTAAAATTACTCAGGAAGCTTGTTGGCATCTCATTCATTTCCATGGCTAGTTTACAGATAGGAGAAGAAAACGGGAAACCCCAGGAAACCAGAGGAGACAAGAAAGTTCATGCAGTGGACGTATATGTGTAGTCCCCACACAGCTATCATATACTGGGGGCAATTTTTAGCCTACACCCCCCTCCTAGCTGGATGCAGAGGTGTCTCGCAGGGAGTTTGCGTGAAACGCTGCCGGCTGCAACACGTGGAACAAGACCTGAGAAACACATACGTGAACTCTCCGGGAACAGCAATGATTGCCAGCGATCCAATGGCAGCAATCTGGACATCCACGACGTCAGGGTGCCACGGGTGAGGCCGAGTCATCTGAGGCGGAAAAAATTCAAAAAAAAGTGGATGTGACTATTGTAGGATAGTAGCAAAAAAAAAAAAGATAGCTGAAGTGGTGCCCTTCCTACAGTCATAAATCAGGCAAATACATTTTCTTTGTGGACAGGAACACGAGAAAAACTTTTACCTCCACACGTACAGCAAGCTGTCTGACTGTAACTGATAATACTGATAATACCCGTGTAAATACTATGGGTAAGGCAAAAAGAAGGCGCTTAAAGCAAAGTGGGTAAATAACGTGCAGGGTAGCACCTAGAACCCCCTCTCCTGCCTGGGAAAGGGACAGCGTGAGGATGGACAGGGCTGATCGCCTCACCAGGAGAGCAGGAGTGAGCGAGTGAAGTCAGAGGTCCCGATGGTGATGGGAAGGGAGAGCTACCCCTTCGTTAGCTGAGCAAACGCACCCTCAGTTGTGATGTAGAGGGAGAGCTTCTAAGTCACCCAGAGGGTGATGCTCAGCGAACCCTCGGACTCGCCCTGACCTCAAGCTGCCTCTTAGCAGGGACCACACCGCACTCAGACTCAGCACCATTGCAGCAGCCGCAACACACGCTGCAGCAGCATCTCATCTTAAAAAAAAAAAAAGCTAGATAAAAATTAAGAAGCCTGTTAAAAGGAAATTAAGAACAACAGGAGCTCAAGGGTGGCATAGATCCAGCAAATAAAATGCAAAATCCCATTCCGGTAAGCCAAAAAGATTTTTGAGGAGTAATTTACTGGGGGCAAAACATGAATAACACAACCCTGTGAAGCATGTCAGAAGCAGGAAGCCTGCCAGAGCATCCGTGAAAGAATGCTCAAAAAGTGATAAAGTCGTTAAGAATAAAGTGTAATTTACTCTCAGCAGCACCATCCTGGACGGAGGAGGTGGGGTGGGAGGAGGCTCTGTGCTGGGACCTCTTTTTATGAGAAGTGAGGTGAGGAGCTGATTGAATACAAAGCGACACTAGGAGAAGCTTTTAACGAGATGGTGAAAGGAATAACAACGGATCGCCTCATCCAGACGGCATCCTTTAAGTGCTCTGAAGGACCTTGGACGCGATCCCGCTCCACCACCGTGCATTTCCCTTAATGCCGAGGGAACAGCAGGTGGAAAAAGGGACATCAATTTTCTTTTAAAGTTGCAAGCAGGATTTTGGGAAAGTTCAGTGAGAACAAACACCAAGTCCTGCCCAGGACAGAGCAGCCCCGAGCGTGGGGATGGGCTGGGACCAATGGGGCAGCAGCTCTGCGGAGGCTGGTCCTATGAAACAGCCCTTCCCTGTGTGAGTGGGGGATCTCCATCCTTGATGACTGCCCTGACTCTTCTGGACATGGCCCTGAGCATCCTGCTGTAGCTGCAGTGTCGGTCCTGCTGGGAGCAGGGTCGTGCTGGAGAACCCCAACCCAGTGTACCTCCAGCCTGAACCTGGTGCCATTCCACCTGTGGATGGGCAAGTCTGGCATCGGTCGACGTTACAACTCACAGAACTATCAGACACTTGCATAAACGTGACAGAAAAGCAGAGAAGTCAACAGGACATTTCCAGAGGAAGCCAAAGCCTGGTAGAAACCTTTGAAGACAGCACTGAGACGGTGGGTAAGTTCATACAGTCCCCACAGTTTCCAAAAGGCTCCATGACAAATTACTTCATTTTGCATGGACCAGTCTGCCAAGTGACAAAAAGAAAGGTCCTCTCATGGATTATGTTAGGAAACCAATGATAGGATGGAAGAAAAATCCACCCAGAGCTATTAAGATCTGAGCACTAGCAGAGGATGTCCTGGAGCCAGAGACTGCTGGGAGCCAACGCTGAGCTCCGTGCACCGTTGGCTTTCCCTGATCTCGTGCATCTTCCCTGTGCATCCTGCTCAGGGCTGCTTCACAGGTGGAGAATGAGGCCAGGGTGGGTCTTGAGTTGGGGTTTTTTGACCCTAATGAGAGCAGCGGGTTTGGTCCCTCCTCCTGGGATATATGGAAAAGATGTTCTGCAAGAGGAAAACTTCCACCTCTTGCATTCCGATGCAAACTAATGACAACGCTAATGACAACTAATGACAATTGCAGCTCCCTCTCCCTCCTTGTTCTTCACCATTAGGGCCTGGCGCAGACCTCATCTGTAGCATCCTACCAAAATAAGCCCAGATTGGCAATCTCTGCACTTCTCAGGGCACACACCGGCGTATCCTTACCTCTCCGGTGCTAAAGAGGATTGGCTTGGGTTTATGGCAGGCTTTCGTTTCGTTGGATGGCTCTCCCAGCAGCTGATTCCGGATTTCATCCCAAAACGGGTCCCCTTCTACAGAGCCTTGAGGGGAAAACGTCTTTTAAACACTGTTCCTTCAGCTGCCCCAGCAGCTATCGGACAGAAAACTCATTTATTAGCCCCTCCCTGCTTATGTGGAATAGGGCGTTTCTCAGTGGATTCTGACTATCTCCCTGCTCTGGGGTGGTTTGAAAAGCCAAGCTTTAGCCCAGCTGAGCTCCACCTTGGCAGCCTTTGGGTAATGAGAACGAATGAGAGAGATCGCCCCAAAGCCAGCTCGCTCTTCTCCCCGCTCCCCATCCAGCGCGCTCCTTCCTTCAGAGCATGGTCATGTCTTTCTCCAGAAGCTTTCTGATGAACACAGACAAACTTGCGAGGGGGCTATAAGATCGCACCTTCCTAAAAAAACGTCCCTTGGGAGACTGTGGTTCAACCAGTTGATGTTCTTAAATGACTCTGGGAGTCTGAATCTATTTGGGGGATGCCCCGTGTCCTCCCCATTTGCACGAAGCCATGTTGACATCTGCTCCCTAAATTACCTTGTGTGAAGTTGAAAGCCCCCACTCCATCAATAGTCCCCGCGGCAAAGCTGTATCCTAAGGCTGGTTTACATGTTTTAACCTTAATCAGAAGGTGGGGGGGAAATAAAAAAGAGGTATTTTAAAACCAATTCCCATCGGTGTGCCAAGTCCTGCTATGAGAATATAACATTTCTTCCTTACGCCTGTGTCCTGGGAGCTCCTGCTCTTACCGTGTGCGTGGCATTGAGCTCCACCGAGACATCACTCATGTTCACCCACTGGTGAGCTGAGCTGAGGGGTCCTGTGACCTCCTGGGAAGCTTTTTCATACAGCTCCTAAGGGACACACAAGGTGGAAATCCTTGAGGAAGAAGAAATCAGGAACCCAGCTCTTCTGAGATTCGGATATATTAATTATTTCTTCATTCTGTTGACACCTTCCAGTGGCCTCTTGCAGGTGTTAAAGCAAGAGTGCATTTCCCAGGCTCCTTTGTTTCTATCACCAGGCATTTCTCATGTCTTAGACCAACCAGAAGAAATGTTTTCTAAGAGAAAGATGTGCTTTGCTGCATTCATTTCTTCGAAAGGCACGGGCTTTACCACGCATTCACTATACAGCTGGCAGCTAAGCCATGCAGCTCTTCAGTGAATGGTTTTTCTGGCACACGTGCCTTGAGCTGGTACACAGAAAGTGTTGCCAGAAGTTCTACAGGCTTAGTAATGTTCCCGTAACCGCAGGAAGGAATAGAGGACGCAGCCTTTGAAGGCCAAGAGTCTGCAGTGTTAAAAACGACGGCAATGTTTTCCCCCGCCATTTGATACACCAGCCGGGCCACCCTGACTGGGACAATCTTTCACTTGCAAGTCACGATCAGCCTGGAGTGACTTCAGGGCACGTATCTGAAATGGTGATTAAAAGGCAACCGCCACTGTCAAGCCTTCTGCTCTTACTCCTCTGCTGGACCCGTTCCGGTTCCTACAAGCTGCTGTCCCTGAAGCAGTGCCAAAAAAATGTCCTCTTACTGACTACTCTCACGTTACACGGAGCCACAGAAGGGGAACCAGCGGATTCAGGTGACTGTGGAGCCCAAGGACACAGGCGACGTGAGGGAGGCCGTAGGGTGGAGGACACCGGCTGAGTAAATGCAAAGTCAAGCAGGGCAAGGTGAGTATCTTTTGTGGATGTTTAAGCTGGCACATTTTAACTCACATTTGCGTTAGTCTGGGAGCGCGATGCCAAAGTCGGCCAACAAGTGGTATGTGGTGGTGTCTCTGAGCTCTTCTAGGAGGCTTCAACACCAGCAGTTTTTCCCATCACAACACCTCTGAGATGTGTGCGTGGGAGGGAGGGCGAGATTATAAGGGGCAACGTCCACATTTTATATAAATGAAGAATATTGAGACTGAAAGCCCAAACGAACATCTTCAAATTGCAACACCTACAACGATGTATCTAAATAAAAGCGTGTGCTTTCTGAATAATCAAGGAAGTTTTCCTTAAGCATATAAATATGGACTTTAGAATTATTTAAATCTACAAACGTTCACAAAAACAGGTGCAAGAAAGTTGCTTAAACGAACATGCATTCCTGTAATAACGGCATTCACGCACACTTGTAAAGAAAAAATATCACTTACCCTTGCTATCAAGTAGATATTTTGCCCTATAATTGTTGTACTGTCAAACATGTCATTCCCAGGACCCATGGCCATGCACATCGTTGCCTGTTAACAAAGTTGTTTAAATGTTAACGATCCGTTAATGTGAAGAACACGTGGTGCTGCGAAGTGTATTAGTTCACAAGTGACTGTTATAGTGTAGGAACCAATTGCTTCTTGCTAGCCACCTCAAATTTGGGCACCAGGTTACTACCCTAACCTTTGCAGCAAGATAAATTTAAGTGTGGGCTGAATGGCCAGAAAACAGGGTGTATGAGGACAAGACACAGTCATTTCGTGAAAGAGGTATCCCAGCACAGTCCAAAAAGGTGTGATTTTTTTTTTTTTAATGTCCTCTTCATGCACAATGGTCCACCCCGTGGCTCTGTATTTGCTGCTCCACCCCGAGTTTTCTCCTTAGCAGAAGTTAATGCAGACCAGGTAAGACATACTTACCCCCCCCACGGGACAGGTGCTCTGTGGGTTATTGCACGACTCCCCCGTGTTGACGCAGAAGGGGCCTTTGGTGTTGGGCGACACGTCTCCCAAGTTGGAGGATGCGAAGGCGGCGACAAAAGAGCCCTGCCAAAACCAGACGTGGGCAGGTGGGTTTGAGTGCCTTGCAGTGATTGCAAACATCACCTGCGGCTTTCCCTGCAGTCAGGGACGGCATTACGGCCGGCTAACGAACACGCGATGCTGGTAAACGTTTCTGAAGTGACTGGGAAGGATGGATTGGGGATTTCGGAGTGTCCCAAGGGTTAGGGACAGGAGCAGCAAGGAAAAACAGGGCACACGGGATCCAACTGCCATTTCACAGGGACCTTCATACCGCTTTGGTATCCAGACAGCGTTTCTTCATCTACCTCATCCATCTCGGCAGCAGCTCTTCCCCCCCGTGTCCCCAGTTTCTCATGTTACCGATCAGATGTTAATGGATCATTGTAGCACCTTGGACAGGATTTTTTTTTTTTTTTCCTGCTGGGTTTTCACCATGGCTGATTTACAGAGTGAGAGCTATTGGATCTGACTGCAGGAGTTAACATCAAGCGGAACTCGTTAGAAGCAAGGCTGACTACACACTGAGTGTCAGCTGAATTCAGCTCTCACAGATACTCATTTTTCCCCCCTCTTTTAGAGATGGGATGCACCAACACCAGATATTTTGATATGTTATCAGCTCTTAAGTCATTTTCTTGTAAGACTGCCCAGCAGATCATACAACCAAATATTGAATCCTGCAAACACCTCTTAGCTTTGCATGCATGTAGACTTGCACCTGTAACTGTGCACTAGAGTCGAGCCTTGTTAAAGAACCACCCCCTCCCTGTTGCAGCACCTTTTTCCCCCCATTATTTTCAGTAGTCTGAAAACGGTCCCACCTCTCCAGGAAGCATCCCCTTGTTCTTCTCCTGTTCGAACAAGTAAGAGGCGTAGCCCACATTGTCGCTGTTCACAAGATGGTTTGTGTTGTTCATGCTGACCGGGTGCACAGCAAACCAGCTGAAGAGGAGTCAGAAGGCACACTTAGGAAATGCATTGCTCAATCTATATATTTGCAGTTGACTTGTTCAATCTATATATTTGCGGTTGATTTATGGGAATTTTCGTTAGGGGAATACAAACTCAGGCTGTTGGTACCTTGGGGTGGATTAACAAGGGCAGAGTTATTCCCATCCTCTCCCTTCCTGACCGGGAGGGCTCATGGCTATGATGGCCCTGGTCTTGAGGCCACAAGAATTTGACCCCATAATTATCAGGGCCACCAAGAACTATTTCAGACCTGAACTGACTCTTTTCTGAGTCCAGAGAATTATATTTTGGAGGGACTTTTATTTTCTTGCTTCAAAGAAATAAAGAGGAGTCAATGATGTAAAAAAGGAAAAAAGAGGAACACTCTAGTTCTTACAGAAAAGAAAACCCTCCTCTTGCTCTTAATGCAGTCAGACTCTCGCTTGTGACTTCTGGACGAGCAAAACACAATTACGGCTTTGTGACTGCACATTACTTCATTAGCCTGGCCTTGAGCTCTGAACTTCGTGCGGCCGAACACTGCCCCGCAGATGTGCTGATAGGACGGGCGTCATAAATGCTGCCTGCGGGAATGGCACGCTTCCCAAGAAATGTGTGGTGTTAAAGAAAATAACCAAGAGAAGAGGCGCCCAAAGGGTCCTGGAGATGCCGGGGTGAGGATCTGCTTGGAGAGGCACAGTGAGAGCCCCGGAGGGGACTTTTCTACACCCCTACAAGGGAAGACCAGCTATGGTCATCTTGCCCAGATGCCTTTGGGCCATGCCAGGAGATGTGCCCAGCTGTAGGTGGGCCAGGTGCTGCTGTATCTCCCAGAGTAGATGAGGGACTCTGACCTGGCTTATACACTCATGGACTCTCACTTACTCTTCCCTCAGAGACCCTCTGGTGACTATCTGGGAGCAAGGCTCTACGGGCAAGGGTCCGTGCTGGGAAGGAGAGCTTGTGAAGAAAAACAGAACTGCTACAGAACTGTGGTTTATGAGGATTTGGAGACAAACATGTCACTTTGGTGGTCGGTACCTGATAAGGCCTAGCTCCTGTCCATTCTCATCTACCATCTTCAGCATCACCATTTCTTTATCCGTGTTGGATGAATACCTGGATGAAAATGAAGCGGGGAAATCCCATTAGCACCAGAGCTGTGGCCACACTCTGCATTTCTCAGGCATGTTAAATCTCCACTAAGTTGAGGAAGGAAATGAAGAGGTTGTTACAGATATTACCAGAGCACAGTGAAACCTTAGAGGAGCATCTGAAAATAGCTGTGAAGGGGAGGGAAGAGTTATGGTTGTTGCTGACCTCAGGTGCTGCTTCTCCAGGGGATGGAGCAAGGAGCTCTCTCCAAATACAAATTCATGCACCAAGGATGGCACTTTAATACCGTCTGACCCAAAAGCTAACATCTACTGAAGACTTTTTTTTTTTTTCTTTTTTCCTTTTTTTACACAAAGCATAAGGTCACATCATTGACCAATGCTTCACATTCTTGGAGGGGGCAACCACAACTTTGGAGCCTACTCTTGTAACTAATTTTTGGGGATGCACATGGCCAAGTGCTCAGGATGGCAACAGTGTCATTCTGCCGTGGTATTGGCTCCACATTTTCAACCATCCCATGAATGACCAGAAACACCAGCTGCAAGAGGACTGGGTCATGGTCCTAACCAAAGGGCTCTGTTTCTCTTCCACTTGAGGAGGTTTTACCTGCTTCGTTCGGATGCTGGATTCTCAAGATAGGAGAAGGGGCTTCGGTTGATCTGGCTGTTTTCTACGGTGCCTCTGTTTATAAAAAGCTTTCCTCTCTTCATGTTCTGATGTGCTATATCAATGCTCTGAAAAGCAGGAAGACAAGGAATATTGGTCCATGCATGTAAGGCATATGTGAGATTATCTGGAAAAACTCTCTTTCCTTCCCTGCCTGTCCCCAACCTTTTCTTGGGAATTTAGGGGCTTTGTTTTTTTCCTTAAATAGTCTAAAATTCTAGAAAATTATTATAATATTTTGAAACCATCCATAACTCTCTCTTTCTAAAGAAAGACTTCAAGGCTTTTGTTTTTTGGTCTGATATCACTGGTAAGCATTAACCCACCTCCAAGTGTGTTTTAAGACTGCGACATTCGCAGGTGCTACTGCAAACATCACAGTAAGAGCTCCGTTAGTCACAAACATATCTCCTCCCTGCCTTTTCTGCATTTATGGGTCATGTCAACAGATGGGACAACACCAACCTTTACGATGCCATTCACAATAGCATTGAGGGATGGTTTGATTAGCCCTTTGCTAGTGATCCAGAAGAGGGTGTACTGGAAGTAGCCACCAGGCCCCGAGTGCGTGTGGGTGCCGCTGAGGATGACGTTGTCCTGTCGGTACAGGTTGCCGTACTTGCTCTTCAGTTTCTCGAGCACCTAAGGAAAAGGAGGTGGTCCTAAAAAAACACCCCTTTTTCATGCCCAAAGGTTATGGAGATTTGTATCAGCCCTTGCAAAAAACCCAACCATTCATCTTCCTCCTTGCTCTTCTCTTTCCTCCTGATACTCCCATACTGGTGTCACGACAAGTGGGGTATAGCTGTTGACTTGGCAAGAGTACTAAAATAATAAAATCTGGTAAGTGAAGACCTCTGTGGCCAGTGAAGCCCAGATCATCCAAGGAGTCCCCAGTTCTCTGGCATCTCCCTCCCTCCCCTGTGGCGCAGGAGACTCAGCATTACACAAGCACTGTGATAACATATTTGTGATTTGAATGTATTTGTGATATTTTTTCTGCTAAGAAAAGCATGGCCAAAGTCCAGCCTCAATTGCTGAGAAATCAAAAGTTCTTCTTCAGCAGAGACACGATGGCTCTCCAAGATTGTGCTGCAAGGAGATCCCAAAGCAAACAATCAATGTGCTGCCGTGCTCGGTATTATTTAGCAATGACTACAACCTTAATGCTAATACCAGAGACAACCCAAACTGTGCCGAACATTCATTTCCAGCCACGCACCTCCAACCTCAGTCTCTGGGACACCATTCCTATGTCGGCGCTGACAAACACTACTCGCTTGGAGTCATCAAGGTCTGCCACGATGAAGGCTCGGCTGTAGAGGCGCATGAGAAGCCCACCGCCCACCTGGCTCGGGTTGGCATAACCCATCTGGAAGGGAAGAGCTCCATCAAGACCACGCAGTCAAAATATTGAGCGATGTATTCATTTGCATGCATTTTTCTGGGTAGATTTGCTAGAGGGTGAGAGACGTCATTCAACATATGACCACTCAGAGGTGGAGGTATCTTGCCCTGTGATTGCAAGAATCACAGAATGGTTTGGGTGGGAAGAGACCTCAAAGCCCATCTAGTTCCAGCCCCCTGCCATGGGGAGGGACACCCTCCACTGGACCAGGTCACTCAAAGCCTCAAAGAAATTTCACCCAATATTGGAAGACAACAACCCTTTGGCAAGGCAGAGCCCCTAAATCAGAAGTCCTGCAAAAATACTCAGAGATGATGAAAACCAGCATTTCACCAACCCCGGGTTTCAATTCCCCCAACTTACCAGAGGAATTTCTGCCACAGGTCCCGTGCAGTCAGCTCGACCTACACCCAGTAAGTAGTTTGCTGTTGCTTCAGTGGAACCTATAATAAGAATAAAGAGTAGATTAGTGGACATATGAGCAAGCAGAATCAGGGACAGAAGAAGCAACCCAACCTTTTCAAAGAGATTGCACACCTGAAACCTGCTCGACATCCCCAGAGGACTCAGCAGGCCAAGTGGACAAGGGGATCCCCCCTGATAGTCTGCTCAGGTCTCTAATGGGCCGTCAATGTGGTTGAAGTGTGCTGAGGCTGTTAAGTCATTTGGGGTGGTAAAGGATGGACCAGGCATGAAGAACTGCAGAGGGAACCCACACGACAGGGTCACTAGACTGTGTAAAATGCGTCGTGATTCACAGTGAGGGGGAAACAAGCCTAAATGCCAGTTAAGCTCTCCAAGCCCACCACTACCATGCAGGAAACAGATCAGAGGGTATAAGAGTTGTTTTCTCACAAAAAAATCAGCTCAGCAGCAGTGAGAAAAAGGCAATGGCATGTCAGGAGCTACCAGGAAAGGACGAGAGAAGAAAGAGGGGCACATCCATATGTCACCCTGGTGACTACAATGTGTCCCATGGCCAGCACCAGTGCCCGGGTCTCAAAAAAAAATCACAGTAGAGCCAGAAGAAGCTCAAAGAAGGGAAAAGCAGCTCTGGGCAATGACCTCCTGAAGGAGATCATGTCTCATCCCAACCATCAAGAAGCTGCAGAAGTCTTTCTACAGGATGAATGAAGCACCTGGACAAACTCATGGAAGAAAAGCCATTGAGGGCTATTAAATTAAAAAAAAAAATTAAAAAAAATCTGCATCTCAGGAATGATCTCCAGGCGGGGAGAGGGAAGGGAAGTGGTCTGGATCCCTGCAGCCAGCCTTCACACACCAGCCCCGCGGCTGTGCGTCCACGACCCAAGACATGCTCCCGTTGGGTTTGACCACCAAGCTCCTGCCGCCGAGGCCAGCAACGGCACCGTGCCACGGCTGTGCGAGGGGACCACGCACAGAGAAGATGATGAAGGCTCAGGAGTGGTCCAGTGACCCTCTCGCTGTATCCCTTTAATTTAAATTACTGCACTGGACAGACACTCGAGCAGGGCGCGATGGTGGGACTGAAATATCGGAACTTGCCGTTGTTCTCTTTGGAGACAAAGTGGAGGACGAGGAGCACCACGGTCACCGATACCATCAACACCAGGCAGACGATGAGGATCACCTCCAGGCGGGAGAAGGAGCACCTCTTCCCACCCATGGTGGGGGCACTGTGAAAGCAGAAAGGAGCTCGTGGGGAAGGCAGACGGCAGCCCCGATGTCGGGGCAGCACATCGCACCCTCAAAGAGCTGGCGGTGGTTTGTGTCCCCCATCCCAGTGTCAGAGCAGGCGGCCGCAGTGGGAAGGATGGGAAGTGGAGATTTGCTTTTCAATCTGCTTGAGACAGCAAAAATATATCTCCTGAGAGCAGCGATCGCTCCCCGTCACGAGGCCCGATAAGAGAGGGTGAGCGGCCGAATTCCCGACCCCGCATTTCCCGGGACACTTTGCTCGCTCTTCTGAAGACCTCTCTTAAATAAAGCCCACCATCTCCCACCAGATCCGGATTTTCCTGAGTGGCTGAGGGGGATGCTGCGGCCTGAACCTTCGCAGATTTTCTGCTGCTCACGCGCTAGGAGCACATCAGAAAACAGTATTGTCACCATAATAAAGGTCAATTTGGGAAACAAGCAAAGAGCTTGTAAAAACAGCACAAGAAAAGCAAAGCACACCCCATTGCGTGTCCAAGTGCAGCTCTCTCCTGGCTAGAAGAAGTCGTGGTTGTGACCGCTTTCCAAGGTAAGACCCTGGGTATAGTCATTTGCAGAGCTCTTTGGGTTTGATTTTTGTGTACGGTTCTTCCTCCTTGGACAGACGTTTGTTTCAGGTTAAAGATTAACAAGAAAAATTATTCAAAATACGACTATGGGAAAAATATGCCATTTCCCCCTCTGATAAAAGCTCTGGTGACATCTGGGTTGTCCTGCTCTGGCACCTGAGATTTGTGTTAAGGGCTTCAGCCTTGCCCGGTGGGAAGTGGCCCTTGGAGCAAAGACATGCTGTTCGCCCTTTCTGTAAGCAACCGTATAAGGCAGAAATAAGCCTTTAAAATAGCTTTGGGCATTTCCATGTGTCCTTAGATGTGCTAGCAGATAAAACCTGCTGCAGATCCCATTTCCCTGCCTGTCACCCACCCACCCCTCTGCCCCGAAGGACTGGTTCCTTGTTTAGGGCGGTGGGTGGTCTCCATCCTTGGATGGAGATCCCCATCTCACCCAGGTTGCCCCTGGATCGTCTGGACTCGGCCCCACAGTCGCGGGAGTGGAGATGGGGAAGGATGGGCACGCGATTAGAAAGGGAGGAGTGAGGCAGAGCATCTAATTTTCCTGGAGGTAACATCTGCCTTACGGTGGGTCTGGAAAGGGGATCAGTAAAGTCCGTGCCTGTAAGCTGTTCCCCGGAGGTGATATGCCCTGGAAACACGGAACCTGCAGAAAATAACTGCTGAAACCAGCATTTACCTTCTGGGAAAGGTTGCAAGGAGAAACAACATCACCAGATAGCCAAATGGTCATCCAGACTTGCTACAGGTGACCTTTCTTATCAGCTGCTTTTGCCACGGGAAGCCTCAGCAGTCATGATCATTGCCAAACTTCACCTACCAAGTTTTCTACTGGCAACAAATCTAATATTACGGGTTTCCTTCCTCCCCTTTTTAATCTCCAAGCGTGGCATTGGCAGCCAGCCGCACGGCACTGCAACCCAGCCGGGTAATCAAAACCACAGCGTCAGCCTTAAACACATCTGCGTGATACCCAATTACAGTTTTCTTTTTCCAACCGATTAAACCGCCAAAGTAATACTAAACAAAGGAATATTAGTCCTATGAAATCCCAGTGACAGCTCATGCAAACTTACCTGAGATCCCTCGCGTGTCCCAGGCGTCTAGAGGAACATCTCCCAGCTTGTGACCTGGTTCAGGCTGAAAAGTTCAGCTCAAAAATTATTGCTGTTACAGCCCTGTGAGTCAAGCACTGTGCAAGATAAGAACAAACCAATCAATAATTTTTACTGCACAAGATGAAAGGTGGTGGTAGGTTCCCCCCCCCCCACCAGTGCATTTATTTTAAGTTATGAACGGCACCTACCTCTCTAAAATAACCTTTCTGATCGGCTCCGGCGCACAAGGAATTTGGGAACAGGATTTTTTTTTTTTCCCCCCCTCCTCTTCGCTTCATCACAGCTTGAGCAGCCTGTGGGATGGCTGCTGCTTCCCATCTGGCCGTGACTCTTAATCCTCACGGAAGATCAGTCCCCAGGGTTTCCAGACTCTCCTAGAAGAACAACTTGAACACGGGATTCTACTTTAAGGGTAAAATACATTTTATTAATGTATTAATAAATACAATTTTTAACAAATTAAAAAAATACAGCTTTTTCCCACCTGCTTTCCTGTTGAGTCCCAGGTAGGTTACAACGTGCATAAATTTACCAGCTGCTAAAGCGTGCTGCATCCAAAGGGGTTTGACAATTTGCTCTTCCCAAGCATGACAAGGACCCATCACGTCCCTCAGAGGCGGCTGCTTGCCCTTGCTGGACTGGGGGGGCATGAAAACCCCCCAAGCAATACCCCTTTGCTTCCCCCAGCACCCGGTGGGACTTTCAGGTTGGGATCCCCTCTGACATATTCCAGCTTCCAACAGGTAAACATCTCAGGAGGTTCAGTTTTCCTCTTTCATCGCCGTTTCTTTCGTGCACCCTCATCCAAGGGTTAACCTTCCAGCTAGCGCCGAGCACATGCGGCCTGAGTCATCGCTTCAAGGTCACGCTCACTATCGCCTTTTGACTCAGCGATTTTTGGACCAGCTGGTGGAGAGAAGCGAGATTTCCTGATACGTTATCTCCTCACTGCAACACCGAAGGAACATGCTGGCCCCTGCCGTCAGTGGAGACACAACCAGCTTTGCCGTGTGGGCCGACTGATGTCCCTGCTGGGAACACCCTGCTTCGGGTCGCAAGGTTGCCCCAAATTGTGCAATGGCCATGGAGGAAACTGAGGAGCCTCGTTTGACAAAACCACGAGCGGTCAATCACTCTGCTGTCAGGGGAAAGGTTCTGGGGCAGAGGTGAGGTCCCAGGAGATGGTCTCTGTACCCCAGGGATGAGGAGTAGGTTGTGCATTGGCAGGAAGAGCAAGAGCTCTTCCTGAAGGTGATCACCATGAAAAACCTAAGAAATTGAGTTTTAAGGAGTAGGTATAGTGATGGTGCACCCCATGAAACACAAAGAACCGAGGAAAAGACATCACTGTGGCTATGTGACTCCAGACAGGACAATCCAGCTGCTGCTGGGGGTGGAGGAGGAAAAGGAAGATTGATAGCAGCTAAAAAAACATTCTGGAGAATATTTTAAACCTTTTCCTTTTAAAAAGACTGCTCAATGAGGTTATGGGGACCCACAGCCTCCATCTCCCCCAGGTGGCATGACCATGTCTACTCACCCTGGCTTAGGACCACAGAAGCAGCAAGCTTTTTTGTTTTGGTACAGAAAAGGCACTTTCTGGACTGCAAAGACCTCAGCTGAAGTGCTAAGGGCTTGGTAAACCCCTCTGAACTCCTCTCTTCCTGTGGAAATGCACCCAGTGCCTCCAGAGAAGGTGGATCACCAAGATGGTTTGCTGAGCACACAGAGGTCATCACACAGCAGTGCAACAGGTACCCCAGAGCACCTCAGAGCCACTGTCAATCTAATGAGAAACAAGAACAAATTGACTCAAAAAGAAGTCCTGGAAGTGCTGGTATCACGTCACAACATGTCNGTAATGAGAAACAACAACAAATTGACTCAAAAAAGAAGTCCTGGAAGTGTTTACAACGCTTCTCAAAAGAAACTCTCCCCAGTGGTTTCTGTACATCACGTCCACCACATCAGAGAGGTCACCAGCACAAGCATAATGAGGGAGGACCGTGATCCCACCGGAGGCACAGTGCTTACCCCAAAGCAGCCACATGGGAGCACCTAGCCTGAAAAATAACCCCCACCATGGAAAAGCTGTCCTGTCAGGGGCAGGAGGCTCAGGAACCTGCTGGTTAACCACTGATGGTCGAGAGCAGTAACTCTGCAGATCCAGGCTGGAAGGAAACCAGAGCTTGGGACGCAGCAATAGTCATGGTTGGAGGGGTCAGGACATCCCTGAAATTATGCTCCGTGTTGGAGGTGGGAGAAAACGTGGGATTTGAAAACAGGCACAACATGTCAAATGCATGCGGACCCAGGAAAATTGTTTCCTTCGAGAGGTCCTTGTCCGGCAATGCCCGGACAGCCTGGCCCTACACATCAGTCCTGGCTGGTATCACGTCACAACATGTCAAGTTACCTTCTCGTAAGATGAAGGGTTTCCCACAGGTCACCCTCTTTCCCAAGACCAAGAGTCCTCCAACTTCATCCCCTTCTCCTTTTGTGCTAAATGAGACTAAAGAAAGTTATATTTTATTTATTATGTTTATCCTACTGAAAAATTGCTTCTACCCATCAGTGCTGCCACACGATACCAATTTGTACCCTTCCCAGGCACATCCATTAACTGCAGACGTCACAGGATTTTCATTCTCAGCATAGTGCAAACACTGCAGATCCCTTTGGGACAAGCCAGCGAAGCCTTTCCAAACCTGCTTGGTTTGATGCCACCACCCAACTGACTCATGGAAACGCTCAACTGGTCTTGACTTCTCCTAACGGATGCCCTTGATTTCTCATATGAGACCAAGTGCCAGGTTTTAGTCACTCGAAAATATTTGACAAGGAGCATTCAGGACATTGCGGATCCTCTCGCTCTGTGGGATTAAACATGGGTTTGGAACAACTTTGTGGGTAAACCACATAAAGAGATGTCGGAGGATAAACTGACGCTACTTTTCCCTTCTTAATAACATTTCATACATTTGGAAAGTTAAAAATAATTTGTTGCACCCCTGAATTAAATTTAATGTACCCTTAATTAAAAAAAGAAAAACTTCTAAAGTCACTCACAATTAATGGATCCGCTGAAGCAATAAGGCAAAGCTGAGAGAAGGAAACGCAGTAAACATAGATTTGTAAAGGTACATTTCCTTATGCAGTGAAGGTTGTGCTTCCAAATTCTTAAGAGGATTCAAACTGCCTCTATATATGATCTTTTTGGGGGGCGGGGGAATTAAGCAAATTTGCTTTAAAAGGTAAACCAATAAAGCGTCTGCTTCCCTTTCTGCTCCTCATCTTTTAGTTTCTCACCTTTCCGGAGCAAGACTAGATCATTTCAGAGAACTGACCCTTTCCTCCAACATCCACGTTTCGTTTTAAAACCAGAGCTGTCTGAGCTTGGGCTTGAGTGACACAAGGGAACGCGGCTGAAGCCGGCTCTAAACACCTCACTGAAGCACAGGACCCTTTCTGTGGGTACAGGCAAACCCTGAAACTTCAACGGGGATGCAAGAAGAGGACAAAAACAGACAGAAAACTAGAAGAGAAGGCCCATGAAGAGCTGCACAACAAAAACCCGCTGCAGTCGCTGCACTGGGCTACCTGGCGTCCCTCGAGGGCCTCCGGCACCTGTCCCTGCACATGTGCTAAATAGCTGGTTGAAGGGTGAAGATATTTTCCAGGTCAGACAGCAACAGCTCCGCGGGACGCGGCATTTGGGGACTTGCAGCTCACTGGGAGACGGCATGCCGTGTTGTGGAAACGCCGCGGGTCCGTGGCGTAGCTGAAAGCTGCTCCCGGTAGCGGGATCAGACTGTTTGCGGTGGCAAACGTTGACTTTCCTGCTGGATAACACGGCCGGGAGCATGCACGGGAAGAGTAGGAAGGGCAGGTTGAAAGGGGAGAAGGGCTTTGGCAAAGGCAGCAAAACGGGAATGATTACGGTTTCTGAACTCAAAAAGTCACGCGCAGATCACCGAGCGATAGCTGGGCTGAAGGGGTTTCTACCAAACATCATCCAAACGTCGTCCTGGGACGCGGTGTGAGCAAGGACCCTCCTGCTCCTCTCGGCAGCCAAGTCCTGGCGATACTTTGCTGCTGTCTAATGATTGATGTTCAGACATGGGAACACCCAAAACTTCCCCAGACCACGTGCCTTAAATCTATCCACAGATTAAAAGCAAATGGGTTAAAGCTTCACCAGAAATGGAAAATATTTTGCCATCAACCACTTGAAGCGGTAGCGAAAGGCCAAACACGTTCCCTGTCTCATACATAACGTTACTGCTTTCAGAACCGAGCATCCCTCTTAGTGCCGCACCCCCGCCCCCAGCCTGGCCGAGGTTTCCCACGAGCTAAAACGCAGAATGACGTCATGAAGAGGTCATGTGAGACGGCACAGGCGGGTCGTCCCTTCCAGGGGATGAACAGGGGGTACAAACGAACAGGCGTGGAAAAGCGCCGCATTTTCATTTCCCTGAACAGCGGCACAAACCGAACAAGGAAGGAACCGCAGCAAGTATTAAAATCCTGCCAAAAAGGGAATTTAACAACAAAAAAACCAACCAACCAACCAACCGAAAGTAACGTGGCTGCCAGGTGAAACGGGAAGGTACGTTCCACTCGCTCTGTCAAAGCGCAGGCAACGCGTGCAAGTACACTGAAGGGCTAAAAAACTAATAAACCAGAGTCTCTCTCGCTGCTGGAAGGTGCAGAGCTGCATCTCCCAGCTGGGGGGAGACGTCAGTGCAGGGAAACAAAGTCCTGAGCTCCTGGCCCACTCCGCTTTCCTTTAAAATATTAAGGAGGAAAGAAAAAAAGAAAAAAAAAAATCACCTTGGAGGGGGATCCGAGGCAGAGGGCTGCCTGAGCCAAAGCCACCCTGCTGGGCGGCCAACGCAGGTCCCTGTTCTGCAGCTCAGCCTCATCCTGCCCGACCTGCTGCGTCTGCAAGAAGCTGAGACAAACCAAAATTAACCCAAAACAAAAGGGTTGCTCAAATAACTTGCCTAGCAGCGTCATCTTCCTGCCAGGAAAAACGAAAATCAGCGGCTATGATAACGTTATGCTGTGACTGGCGTGTGCCGCGGCCACAGGCAACTGGCGGTGAAGCCCGAGCAGAAGCGATTATTAGTTGAGTTAGGGAGTTTGTGGGCCAAAATTCACCCAGAGCATCATGAAGAGGTCCCAAGGAGAGACCCTTGGGTACCCTGTGGGGAAGCTCTTGCACCAAGTTTTCCCCATTGTGTTAAAGGGGATGGGACCAACTCCAACGCGGCCGGACCCCATGGCACTACCCGGACGATCGTCCCCATCATCAGAGGTGGGTGATCGAGGGAGACGTCCTTGTTTTGACAGAGATCTTCTGAGAGCAAAATTGGTGAAGAGATTTCCAAGTCTAGGCGGGCAGCACTTTCAGTGCTCAGGAGCGTAGAGGACATCAGAAGAAACTCTACAGCAGCCAGTTTGGGGTTCAGCCCATCATCTCCTGGCCAAAGGACATTCCCCCAACCTAACCCGTCCCCCCCTTCTCCAACCTGCAACAAGATCCCAAGGCGGCTGGACACATTGGGAAGCATTTGTTGGAAAACACTCACTTAGGTGACATCATCATCTTCATTTGCACGCAAACCAGCGTTTATCAGAGTCGTTCCCGGGCCCTGGATGGACGTTTTGCTCAGCACAGCAGCAGCCCCACGGGCACGGCACTTACCTGGGATGCGGGAGAGCGGGGGGAAGCATCGCTCCGAGGAAGAGCCAAGCAGCACGTGCAAAGCAGAAGAGCTCTGGCCCAAGATTGGGAAACACTTCTTAACCCCTGGGCCTGGAAACTGGAAAACAACGCAGAATTGGGCGGATCCTTCCCAAACTAACTCCCGCTGGCTTTCTCTGGACAAAAATCAGGCAGAAAATGAACAAGGTGGGCTGCTCTACGCCCGCCCATGCCAACCCGCCAACCACCTGGGCTGAGATGCTGCTGCTGAAAATCATCTGCAGTCAAGGTGGAGGATTCCCTCCTGCTCCCAAACCGGGCTAGAGATGTGCTGATTTATCTCAACAAGGCTGCAGGAGGGATGCGCCCAAATTCTGGAGCTCACCAGCTGCCCGGCCAAGCCTACAGCACACACGGATAACCAGTGGCAGAAATGACATGAAGAGGATACGCCAGTGCTGGAAAATATTAATTAATTTCATTAATTAAAATTGTAATTAATATTAATTTTCTACAAGGAAGATGTGTGTTCCTGCCGGCTTACAGAGATGAGCGGGGATGCCACGCTGCAGCGTGCGAAGGTTTCGTCTCTATTTTGGTGGCCTGGCTCTGGAAGCAGACTTCAGCAAATGGTGGAAAAGAAACCATGCGTCCCTCCAGCCAATACTGCTGGTATCTGCTCCATTGGATGGGACAAGTTGCCACAACTGGAACTCTTGGCGGCTTATCTTCGTGGAGCGCTCTGATACCCCATCGCCAGGGGGATACGGCAAAGGGGGCACCGAGCCGCCCCCTCAATGAAAGCGGGAGGGGGGAGGTTGATGGGGGTTAATCGCTCTTTTCGGAGAGTACAGAAGAGCAAATGCTTGGCCTGTGTTCTTCAGACTCTCCCTACCTGCAAGGACTGAAAAAGCTAAACCCAGACGATCTCAGCAACATGGGCACCCATCAAAGCCCGTTCTCCTAGGCAAGATCTCGGTTTCTGCTTCTCCAGGACTCCAACAATTGCCGGATCCTCCCCCACCTCAAGCTGTCCTTTTCTGGCCTCTTCTCCTGGAGATCCCTCCTCCAAATTTCAGCCTCTGCGAATCTGCACTGGACAACACGTTAGTTTACCAGGTAGTTCTGCCCTCAAATCTGCCCTTCTACAGGCACCCTAGCTCCAACCAACTGGGCGTTCAAGTCAAGAGAAGACGGTTTTAGCGGCACAGTGTGGGAAGAGCTGTCAGCTCTGCTTCAATCAAGGCAGGACAAGACCAGATTTCAGCTCTTTTACTGGCTTCCTTGCTCCACACTGCCACACGTCTGCTGGGCTCACCTCTCTGATGGGTTATCGGTGGTAAAGGTCCACCCGTGCCCAAGCTTCACTACCCAAGGTAGGTGCACGCAACGCACTCACGTGCCAGTGCTCCCGGGCAAGGGCACAAGGTGCTTCTGCTTGTGCCTCTGATCGGAAACAGGATTGCCCCTGGAGGTTGCCCAAAGATCTCACCCCAGAAACACGACGTTGAAAAGGCGAGCGTGGGTGTGCAAAGCCTCCACCACCACCCCCTGGCTACGCCGCTCTAGGAAGCGAAGGCAGAAGAATCGTTACAGACGTACCATACCCGAGCAGTTTGGGGGAAATGCAGCTGAAGCGCTCGACGGTGGGAAATTTGGGATTCCCCAAATGCTAAACGCCGAGCGGTTGCACTCCAGCACCGACCCCCGCAGCCTTAGCGCCATCACAAGCCATCACCCGTCTCAGCAAGCTGGTGCTGCCGAGCAGATACTCGCAGGGAAGGAGAAGAACAAGGCAGCACAAGCACCGCAGTCTGGAGTCAACGCTGACGCACAACACTTTTGTCTCGTCATCTATTCCCTCGGTCCCCTCCTCCAGACCAGGCAGCACCCAGCGCAACGCCACACCGCTGAGCTCCGCGGCCCTGCTTGCCCAGACTTAGTTCTCAAGACAGCATGCTTTACCAAAGCACAGCTCTGCTGTGGGGGGGGGGAAAAAATAATAATAAAATGAAACCATGTTTAGCAAGATCCATGCAGTAAGTCAGACACTACAATGCAGAATTCAGCAGATTCCATTTAATGTCATGTGCATATATCCATACATTTACTTATGTCAATGGTTTTGATGTGCGTGACGCCAGGTCTTGAAAAATCTACTCGTTCATTTACGTCTGGGAGCGTGAATTCTCTCAAGCAATCGTCTCGGGGCGGGGGGGGGGG